>NW_019290220.1:65765-216242 GCF_000500325.1 Leptinotarsa decemlineata
ATAGCTTGTTGAAATAATATTGTTGGGTTTACTGATTACTACAAAAAGACACATTGTAAATATATTTAGATAGGCAATATTGTGAAACTAATTTCATATAGCTGAAAATTGTTCTATATATAGCTGTAACATTTAAACATACATAAGGACATATTGTAAAATAATAGAAAGGCCAATTGTAAAATTAATATAGGGTGGTACACTTGTATGGGTGGTATTACTGATTACCTACCTGTATGATGTACCTGCATAGCATAAATAGCTTTAGTTTTGAGTAGTTTCTAGTTTTATCTTCCTCTTGAAGATGATCACTTGGTGATCGAAACACGTGTCGAGGTGTAACAATAACGATTTGGTGTTGGGAGAAAACTCCAGTAATATTCATTACTACACCAAAGGTTCCAAACAGTACGTCATAAGTAATTGAGAGTGTCATGATTATGTTGAATTTCCATTTGTTCGAATGTAATGAAACTCTATAAGGTAATGTATTGCATAATACTGATGTAGGTTGTATAAACATTTTATTTCAATACAATCAGTTCCTTTGATAAACATTTATGTGAATCAATCCGTGGTGGCCGTGGTAGTGGACGGACGGGACGTGCTGATAACGTCTGCCCACAAAGAAGTTACGCGGATGCCATGTGCTATCGTGGGGCTCCGTTTTGTGTTACGCTAGTCCATTATTACTGAAATGTGTGAGTGTCTTTGAAACAAAAAAACAGTAATGAATAAAAGGTCCCCTTTATCCACGCCGGTATCCAGGCCGGGGTGGTTCGGATAACCACGTAAAGGGGGCTGTATATGTGATAAAAAAACCAAAAGATCTTCCAAGTAGGAGGCGACTTCAAAAAATTCAAATTGTTTTTATATAATACAAAAAGTTGAAAAAAATTGGTGGCAGCATTGCTTCGTGCAAGACCGCTGCGCCCTCTGTCGAAGCTCCTGTCAAACAACAGAAGGATCATTGGTCATATGCGCTTGAAGATAGGAAGCAACTACCATCCAAAATAGAGAGAGAGAACCGTATGATTTGGAGGCTTTATGGTGTCGTTTTCATATATTGATTCTGTGAATTGTGTTACTTTCTAGGTTTATAGGCTAAAGTGAATCAATATTTCCACGTTGTTGACAAAACATTGTTTTTCAATACATTCCAGGGTTCATTGATGAAAGTGGGAAATGAAAAATTCACTTTTTCTACAATCCAGGACTACTGAATTTTTGTTGTTGATGAAATCACAGAGGTAGCTATAATATGAAATATTTCATCAATAAATAACCTTTCCTTACAATATAATACAATTCAATTTATTCACCAAAAAGACAAGTAGAGTTTGATTACAACTATTGCTGACAGTAAATGGTGATAAATAAATACGAAGCGCCCAAAAGAAGGTTTCCCTTGTGCATGGGCGAAATTATTTTAAGTTCTTGAGAATTATTGTTTTTGAATTATACAATATATACATAGATATTACAAGAAGATAAATAGGTATAGATAACAAAAAAAAACGTATATATTACAAACAAGAAAGCATATAAATATAATTATGTTCTTGTACAGTACAGTGATACAAGTTTGCATATAAATGAGTAGGCAAGACATAGTGTACCTCACTTCAAGTTTCCTTTCCTTTTCAAATAATTTTGTCTTGATAGATTAACCAATCCATTAACATTCCATACAATGATCCAAAAACAAAATAGCTTATGTCCTTGTCTCGCATAACTTCCGACTTCTGTGAATTGTTGTTCGTTAACGGGCGTCAGCTCGTTCAAAAATCTATACTAAATTTCCACAATGATAGGCACTTCATTCTCAAAAATTTTATTGCATTAAAACGAAAACATTGTTGTCAAGGTTGTGTTTCGATATATTTCATCATCACTTTTCCTCATCTCTGTAGAATATTTTCCGAACGCCACTACAAGAGGCAGTTATTTATGAGAATTTAGTGGCTCCTATTTTGTAAAATAGTGGTTTAAGCTGTAAGGCAATATCTAGAATTTCATGAGAAAATTTTCAATATTTTAGAAGTTCTGGAGGAAAGTCAATTTTAATTTTTTAATTGTTGAACACTGTATTTGAAAAACGGTGCATTTTCAAAAAAGTTTCCTTCACGACAAAAGCTCAGATGATCAATATTATTCCGAATTCAATTTTCTATTGAATATACCATATTTGCAAGTTGTTGCCGTATTTAAAAAAAATTAAGTTGACTTTCATGCCAAGTTACAGTCATCGTTTTTGTTGAGCCACTAGAAGTTGCGGAGTTGAAATTTATTTGGGAACCGCAAACAAAAATTCAAAAGAAATTTGAAGGGAGTGCAAAATTCTATTTTCAAATGTTGAGACTGAATTGTTTGCTCCAATCTGCCAAACNCAAACGATATTAATTTTGCGTTATCCGGAAGAATTACGTTTTTAATATTATCCACTAATTGATAAGAATTATTTATAATGAATTTTGGCTTGGAATTGGTAGGTGTAGGTTTGAATCAATTTAATCAAGATTTCTGAGATTTTTACGGTAGGTGCCGTTACAAACGACACCACTGGTCTAATCGGGAAATTGGTTTTGTGTAATTTAATAAGGCAATACAGGTTTGATGGTTGTGGATTCATGATCAATACTCTACTTTTAACCTTTCCATTCATAACCAATTCTATTGTTTTGAGAGTTTCCTTAACCTTTTTCTGGTACATAGTTGTATGGTCATTCCTCAGAATCTCGTAGCTTCCTGAATTAAGGTAATCTAGAGTTTTTCCTATGTAGTCCTTTTTATGTAATAACCGTCCGACCTTTATCTGCTCTCGTAAAAATCTCTTCATTATCTTTAACTTTTTGCTTAATTGATTTTGCAATTTTACTTTCTCCATCAGACTGAATTTGATCAACCGGTACAGATTTCAAAATGTTTGCTGCGACATGTTCATTATAATTACAAGTACCTCTCAGAGCCAGCTCTGTTTCTTTACCTAAACATTTTATCCAGTTCTGAGCTATGTTTGAAGTGGCAAGGCCCTTTAGATCCTCGGTAACTAATTTTCAAATCGATTGCAAAATCTGAACCAAACGCTTATTGAACAGTGTATGAAATGTGAAACGCTAATAAATCCACTCGTAACGAATAATTATGGATGCGCAATAGCCCTAAAAAATAAAACTGTGAGATCCAAACATCAAAGGTTCTGACAAGAGTGATACCTACTACTGATTTCAGCTCTACTGTAATTTTACTATTCAATCGTCAAATAAATAATGATATCACATGAATTTAGAAATTAGCAGAATTTGCTGATTCATTCGAATGAAACCAATTTCTTGTGCAGTATTCACACAGTTGTATGAAAATATAGATATCACATAATTCATTTCTGTATTTTATGGAATGTACCATTTTGTTGCTTGTTGTTTAATAGGTTCTCACGAACCTTCAATTGAGTTCGTATGAATTGAAATGATGGTCAAAAATCCGTCGGTAATACATGATAAAACGTCGTTCTATAAACTAATGAGTTAGAAATGGTTACGTTATATCTCTATACGGAGTTAAATATTGTTGATTGGACTCAAAAATCAATCGCTCAAGATACATAATACGATTTACAAATACTATTAATAGCGTTTTTTCCACGTCATTCTCAAATACACGCTAATTACTGCTCATAAATGATTGAAATAGTGTTCTAATAAATGTGAAGTTAATTGAAATTTCTCACATATATGACACGGTACAGTTGAAACCTTGGCAAGATGAAATATTTCAGACATACTCGCCATTAAATGATACTGTATTTATCAGTACAGTACATATTATTGAGAAATATATTGGGAAAAAAAAGAACTGTATTTCTAGATCATTGGTGGCATTAGTTAACTAGAACTGATTTATATAAACAGCTGAAAAATAATCCAGATCAAGGGCAACATCTTTTCAGTATTTCAACTGAATTGAAATCTTGGAAGCGACTTATCGCCTCCTCAAGAGCGAGATAGTTCATGAATCTCTCATACACCAAATTCTTGAGCAGCATAAGCAGAATCCACATCAGTGGAAGAAACAATATTTCCCTGAGCAGCTCCTGCAAACTCTCATGCTCAAACAGTGATTCACCCAAACCAATGACGAAAAAGACCTCTATCGGTGAATTCATTGATTCGTTTGACATAGCTGACCGACAGTTATGGAAATGTCGCTGGGGTCACTAATCAACCAAAATCTATTCTGTGTGCTATTATGACTGCCATAGATCATACTCAAGAAGATGGTGCTAATGTTCTATTCCAGAGATGCACATTCTTGCCTAGATGACTACAGGTTTCTGAAAGAATCAGCTGAATTCATTTGGTCGAGTTTGATAAGGTGTGTACCACAATAAACTCTCGTGAGTTGCAGACCCACTCACTTTAGATCTACTTACCTAACGTGCCACTCGTTAAAAATTCTATATATTAAATATTCAAGCAATTCAGGTGTAATATCGATAGGTAGCCCATTTCATGGTACCTTTTCTGCGAATATATCGTCTTGGAAATTTTTCCTCAAACAGAGGCGACACACACTGTCTTTCGACAGTCCAAGTCTCTGCATGTGATGATTCAAATGACAGTGACCTGTAAGAAGGCCTGTTAGATATCGTACTTCATCCCTTCTGTAGTCCAACAACTGTTTGGTATCAAGCTTCGAAGGGTGAATAAACGCCTTGGAGTGAGCCAATCCTGGAAGATCCTGCCAAAAGTCCATAACTCTTCTTGCCATCCAGGTGTTAAGTGTTTGCGATGCCAATGACAGGTTCTGGTCCAATGAAGCCGCTTGCTTGCTTGGTGTAGTACAAGGGCCAATTCAGGACCGCTGCTGTTTTCTATTCATATAATTGATCTCCCTGAATATGTCACAATGGTTACACCATTACGTTCGCAGACGACACTACCATATCAGTATCTGGTAACACAATAGAAGAGTTAGAATGCAATATCAATTCAGTCTTGTATGCTATGGTTTCTTTGTGTGACAGAAACTAACTGAAACTGAATGCTAATGAAAAAATTCACTTAGGTTTCGCCTTGAGGAAGACATTGAATCTGAATAACGTCCAACTATGTGATACAGGCAAACTCCTAGGTATGTACTTAGATAAAACCTTGCTTGGGAGCCTCACAATAATCATGTGTGCAAACAATTGAATCAGGCTATATTTGCAGTACGCCAGATGGAAGAGGTGCTAGACTAGGTGCTAGATGGTATCAAGATGGTCTATCATTTTTGGCCTATACTCACATGGCTCAAAATATACCTACTATTGTGGAGTACTTTTTTTGATGTGAAACGTGTGTTTATTTTACAAAATGGAATAATCGGGATCATATTTCGCATTGCAACGAGCGATAGCTGTTGCAAAATATTAACTTTACTCTGCATCTATATTTATGAAGTTCTGCTTCATGTGAGATACAACGTAGTCTAATTCACAAGTCAGTCACTCATAATTATGCAACACGAACTAAACTTGACCATCCCAAAACACAAAACCATCCCAAAACATTCAAGGCACTATACTCCATAATTCATTGCCATAGGATGTCAAGGACCTACACATAGTTTCTTCAACAACCATATCAAAGAATTATTGATGAACGGGAAATATTATAGCTTGGATGAGTTCCTGCGAAGGGGTGTCTTGATATAACTTGTTCTCATTGCTTTTTTTCTTCCAGATTTTCTGTTGAACTATTTAATTATATTCTGTTGTTTTTAGAATGTGCATCTGTTTTTATATATTCAAAAACCGTAGGTTTGGCGATCTACATGTTGACTTTCAAATAAAGAATAGCGCTTGTATTGTTTTAAATTGTGTTTGTATTATTTGATAAGTATATATTCATTTATTTTTTTAAAATATATTTGACATGTTCAATATCATTATGATCTGAAAGATAAATAAATACTACTAGTAATACATGTGACAAGAGGTTGGCGTTTCAAATCCAGATTTCTTTATTCAATTTCTATGACAGTATTTGAATGTTGAAGGAAAATTCTGAAAATTCGGAGTGAAGACAGTGCATGTAATATTTAATTTGGAACCTATTCTACAGAAAAGATTCCAACCATAGGCTTTTCAAAAATCAAAATGCATGCGCTACTCTTATAGAAGACAGTTCGATTGATAAATATTTCATCAGATAATTCAATTTAACTTTGCTTCAAATCATTTGAATTGAATCAATTCCGATGTATTCAGACAAATAATGGACAATTCGAACTTTCACCGTTATAGTTATCGGAGTCGAATTTATAGTTACGATTACGAAATTTACAAGCAGAAATACTTCGAGTAGGATTCAGATATCTTTATCGCGAAAACGTAACTTCTATATATTATTCGGATGCGAGCTTTCTATTGATATTATTCTACTCGATTGCAGCATAATATCTCATTCTGTACCGTTGGCATTCTCCATAATCTACAGAAATATATAAATTTGTTGTTGGATAATATTCAATCGACTTTGTTTTTTATTGACTATGGTAATAAATTGTTTGCTTATCATTTATGCAGTCCATTAAAATTTTATGTCTTCGATGTTTTCCCAACAGAAGTAAAAGTGGGTTTGAAAATCATAAGACTAAAACATAAACTTATCGAACATAGCTGTTATGAGAAACTGAGTAAACATTTCTAATTAAGGTACCCGTAAATTCCTTATTGAAGGTGGGCATATTTTTCCATATTTGTGACTCCCCCACTTGCATATAGAAACGAGGTTGAGAATCATCGCATTGAGGTTCTTTGAACTCAAAAATTGTGTCATATATTTTGTGAAAAGTGACATTTCATAATTCAAATTCATTTATCTTAATCACTATCAGCTTGTTTCAACAGTTTTGTCCCTTTTCATGAGACTACTTCAAGCTGTAATATATCAGTGAGTACTCATTCAATTCAATCGGAATAAGCTCTATTCGAATCAGTACACTTTTGCCGACAAAACACAAGTCGACATAAAAATTGTGTGCTCGGGATACGATGAAGTTGACGAAGGCTGTTTTTGCCTGATTTGCGATGCAGCAAAACTCAAAGTGGTCTCTACAATTTGATGTCACCCACAATAGTATGGTAAAATCATCAATCAGTACATGTTTCGAACCTATATATGTTCATCATCAGCTAATTTATAAAAAATCATGAAGAATAAAATTTTTTTAATGGAGAAATGAAATTTATCACATATCACCAATGAATAATTATTTACAATGTTGATTAAAATGGAAATTTTTATATTTAGTAATGTGCCTGGTCCAGATTGACGAAAGTTCTTCCGGCGAGAAAGTTACTAGAGTTCTTGGAAAGACAGTTGGGTCGGAAGGGTTTATTTTTCACATTCGACCAAATAAACCCAGCTTCTTAACGAAGCCTAATAGTTTGTATGGTGTTCGGCTCTGCCGAACTCTAAAAACTTGATTCGATCCCCAGCGGGGACCGAATGATGACCATATGATGATTCAAATGACAGTGACCTTTAAGAAGGCCTGTTAGACATCGCAGTTCATCCCTACTGTAGTCCAACAAATGTTCGGTATCATGCTTCGAAGGGTGAATAAACGCCATGGAGTGAGCCAATCCTAGAAGATTCTGTCAGAAATCCATGACTCTTCTTGCCATCCTGGTGTTCAATCATTGTTTAGCAAATCCTGAAGCGATGTCAATGACAGGTTCTGGTCCGATGAAGCTGTTTGCAGCACCCTTCTTTGCAAAGGAGTCACCAGCCTCATTGCCTTCCAGGCCTGTATGGCCAGGAATCCAGACCAGAAATAATATTCAGGGGAGTCGTTTTTAGCAATAAGCTACCAATTTAGACGTTGCTCGGTAGGAGCCAAGAGCTTCCAACGCCCCTTGACTGTCCGAGAATATTTTTATTGACTTCTGTATGTTGAATTGTGTAAGAATCTAACCTCTTTGCACACAACTCAACAGCGTTGAGTAGCGTACATGGTAGTCGGTTGGCAAGAGGTCTTGGGAGTAAGGTAAGTGAGGTATAACTTCTACGTTTAATTTCCGGACAGTGATTTAATGCACGTGTGGTTGTAGAGGATCCAATTTTCATTACACGTGTCAATCCGATACAAAAAAGGATCGTTTTGGTTGCGCGAAAGCGAAAAAGAACACACCTCAAAACGTCAAAGTTTCTGTCGATTGTTCAAATAATGGGGCACTCACTTTTCGCGCTTTTTGGCTTTTCCATTACTTTCCATCAATGATAATAAAAATAATGATGATATGGACACATGGACACAGATGATCATCTTTTGAACATTTCGCTCAACATCACACCAGCAAAACTGTTCAAGCAACGTTTTATTCACAAAAATAAAACACAACAAAAGGCGATTGTTTAGTTGCATTTATTAAAAAATTTCAACATCGTTCGAATTTCCAGAAAATTCAATTGCTTGATTTTTTAGTTCGTTGTTCATCATTCCCAATGTTATTAAAATAGTTCATGAGATTTGTAGGTTGTAATTTTAATTCAAATAATAATCCAAGTCTTGTATAGAACTATTCATTTTTTCGATTTTTGAATCTGTGACGTTTCAGCGATTCTTTCGTCTTATTCAAATCATTTCTTTATCTATATTTTTCAGTGACACCTATGTTGATGATGGTCGTTCGAGAAAAGAACCGCAATGTCCTGAAATTGTTTTTCGGAGTTTCCATCTGGATGGACATGTTGTGTTCTCCATCAGTTTTTCAGTTGAGCCGTAGATTGTCAAGGAAAAAAATCTGCATGCTCATTAGGATGGAAACCACGGCATTCTTTTCCAGGACACCATACTTTCTTCTATGCTGCTCTCGCCCACTTCGAAAAAATCAAATAAGAAGAGAGCATTGCTAATTAAAAAAATGGTTTTTACTCAAAAAAGTGAGTAAATGTACGACACCACTCAGCACCGTAACACTGAGAGACAAATCAAAATACATAAAATTGGCCTCATGCTCTTGATGGTCAAAAATCGTGGATTCGTGCAACTTTGGCCTGATATTTTTCTCGTGGGGATTTTTCTGGTTGAAGTTAGGTTGAAAATGGTAAGTTACATGGCTGACGGGACTATCAATAACAATGATGCCTCTCTAAGAGGTTCGAGAGTTCATTCAACGCGGGGCTAATGACCATATAGATTGATGATGCTGAAGCTGGAAAAAGTTGAGGGTGACGGGAGTTCAGTGAGGGAAAACAGGTCTTCAGTCTGTAAGAAAAAGATGTCAATCATACTAAAGTTAGGTCCAAATTGAGTGGGTCCATTCGCAAACTCCACCAAATAAGTCCAGCTTCTTTTTCGAAGTCTATTTTTTAAATGCTGAATGATCTTCCTTGACAAATGGCAAGATTGCTCTGACAAACTTTGAAAACCTGATTTGTTTTATGCACTACTGTTCCACCATTTTCGAAACTGAGATGACAGTATGTACATATGAGGATTTAGACGACACTGACCTGTAGGTAGGGATGTTAGACAACGTAGTTGTTCAGTAATATTTTTCAAAGTATGTATAAATGCCTTGAAATGGACCAGTTCTTGTTCTATTTGACATAGGAATGACACTCTACTTGCATTCTACTTGTTTGGTGTTTGTTCGACAAAGTTTGAAGTAATGCCAATGATAGGTTCTGGTACGAAGAAATCGTTTGCAAGGGAGTCATTACCTTTTTGGCCAGAAATAATTTGTTGAGTATTTCTACTGAAAATAGTCTTTTTTGACAGTTCACCACTAACTTTGACGTTGTTTTGTGTGAGCTAAGAGCTTGGCAGTTCGACTCATGTTTGAGATTGATTTTTGCTAATCGTCCACATACAAATCAATAGCATAAATGTCCGACTGAAATTTGGTAGGTCCCTAGGCAGGTTGATGTCTCTGTGCTTGGTCTGAGACTATATATAACTGCACCAGTACTTGAAGGTATTTTTGATCCATCTGTGAATCAACAGCTAATTGCTCTCAATATTCATTTCTCCAGGAGTATCCAATCCTTTCTCAAATCATCTAAAAGAACAATTCGTTCAGGCCAGTCTCAACTCCCTACACTGTAGGTTGATGGACTCACACCTATCAGAAAACAACTACTACCCTGGCTAATAGGATTCGTCACTTAAGTTATTCCTGCATATGCAGTTGGCGATAAAACTGCAGCAATAGATTTTCAATCATTGGAACATACTTGCAGACCGGTTTCGAGCTGTTTGGCTACTCCTCAGTGCAAGGTAGTGTATATCATCAACAACAAGTCGATGATTTTCCATAATTGAAAATCGAATTTCTTCAGAGTATCATTCCGTGAACTAGGCTGAATCGGACAACAAACAGGTTTGTCATCGACCCATCCTTTCTATTCGAGAACAGGATTATATATGGCAGTTCGTGGTTGACAGTGCTCTCAATATTCCTTCGTCCGAGAGTGTCCAATCCTCTCTATTCGAGAACAGGTCTATATATGTAAGTTCGTAGTTGAGAGTTGAAAGCAGCAAGTCAGATGCCATTACCACAATGCTGACTTCCAATGTCAGCCAGTATTCTGCTACGCTCCGCATAAGCTTGTTTTGTGCACTGTCCTATTTGTTGTACATCTAGCTTTTTTTCTAGGAAAATGTACAGAGGAGGAAGGTCTAGAAGATTTAGCCAGGGAAACACATCTCGGTACACCAGATAAGTTTTGCCTGAGAAGTTCATTGGTATGACAATTATCACATATAAACAAAAAAATTCGACATGTCCATAGGAACAGTCTGACTTTGTATGAAAAAGTTGTTCCTTGTGAGCGTTTCAGGGAAGTTTTTTATGGATGATAACACCTAGATATTTTACCTCCATCGTAAATGGAAAATCTCAGCCTGGGAGAAAGCGAAGTTAATACATCCAGATTCCTCTTCCTCGTAAAGGGACTGTAAACGACATCCAGCGTTCTTTGGAAGATATAACAAGCTATCTTTTCCACGTTTCATCAATCTGAGAGAAACCAAGTAATTGTGGATATCTCGTGTAGTAGGTAATAGCTAGTACTAATCTCTTGAAGTATAGTTTAATACACAGCCCTCTGACTATAATCTGATTCTAGCCGTATTAAATTTCATAAGTTCTGCCTTTGTTACAGATATATAATAATTTTCAATCAAGTGGCGTAATTCTCGTCAGCTATATATCACTCTAAACTAAATAATTTCCATTGTTTATTAACGAATATCTTGAATAGTTAATGTCTTTCAATGCAATGGTTCGAATTTACGGCCACGACTGACCTGAAAGTCGTCGTGTTAATTTCTCCGAAACCATGTATGATTTTATATTCAACGTGAGTTTACATTGTTATTAACGAGAAAGAATAAAGACTTACAAAATGAGAACCGCTTAAAAATGATTTATCGGTTATTAACTAGGTAAAACGGCATGAAACTTATTTCCATATCAGAGTTGAATTCGCCAAGAATATTAAGTGGTTATGGAAAGTTGGCATTTCTTTTTTCAGTGATTCGTAAAGTGATAAGCGATTTCACTGATACTGCAAATTATACGTAAGATACTAGTGGTTTTTGACAAACTCTGTGGAAAATTCCCCGAGTTCAGATAGTATCAATGAAGCACACACACTGTGCGTAAAAAATGGCCCTATGAATATTTTACTGGATTATAAAGTTTCAAGTCCAATTGCATTGATTTTTTTTATTTTTTTTTTATTTATTTCATCATGTCATGTACAAAATACATTTATGTAAAGTCCAATGATATATANGGGAAAAAATATAATACTTTCTACTTCTTACATCTTCGTACAAAAAAATTTGAGAATTTTTCAAAGAAAGGAAGGGAGCAATCAATTCCAAAATTAAGATGTGTAGATCATACAAAGAAGAAGTTTTCAGACACAAACTGAAAAAAAGCACTTTCGAAACAAATAGATTTATCTCAACATTCAATTACATAGAAAAAAAACATTCTGGACAACTGCTTTTATGTGAACAACTATAATATTACTACACTTCAATATTCAATATTATATATAAACGAGGTGAAATTCTGCTCAGATGATTCACTGTCATCCTCAATGGTGGACATCGATGTTTCGGAACAAAACACTTGGATGAAACACTTTATGTCACGAATGAATTAACTCTACTCATGTCGTCGATGACACTACGTAATGACATTCATCCGCTTATTTGATTCAATCCCAGGCATATTTCGTTCTCCACAAGCACACAATGATATTATTTTTTGCGTTACTTTGAATTTACCTAATTGCACCCGGAACGGTTAATTTGCAATTATACGAAAGGTATGTGAAACATATTGCACCTGAAGGTAATTGAGGAAATTCAATTAAGTTCCCTATTTTAATTGTTCAACATGGATTGCTCTACTTCAACTACACTTCTCCCAGCGATATTCAATGAGTTCAAAACCGTTTTTATAATAAGAATTGTCTTGACTCTCAAAATAGCCATTAACTGCCGACATCACTTCATCGTTGGAAAATCTGTGTCCAATGAGCCATTTTTTCAAGTTTAGGAACAAAAAATAATTCAATAGGGCTGAATCTGGTGGAAAGGGGTGCATAAGGTAGCAATTCAAACTTTAATTCGTTAATTTTGGCCATTGCGATAATGGGTTCGTGAGCTAGTGCATTGTTTTGATGAAACAACACTTTTTTCTTAACCAAATGCGGCCGTTTGTGCTTGATTCCTTCACTCAAACATTGCATAATACTCGCCGTTGATAGTTTTACCTGTCCCAAGATAGTCAATGTACGTTATCCAACGTGCATACCAAAAACCGATGCCATGACCTAGCCTGCGGATGAAACGGTCTCCACCTTCTTTGGAGCCGGTTCGCCCTTTTGAGTCCACTGTTTTGATTGTTTTTTTGTCTCGGGTATGAAGTGATGGACCCATGTTTCATTTATGGTTATCAAGCGACGCAAAAATTACGCTTTGTAGCTGTAAATCTTTGCTCGACACTGATTTTGCTCGAGTGTGAGCAAACGCGGCACCCACCTTGCACACAGCTTCCTCATGTCAAAATTTCCAGATAATATACGATTACCGCACTTTTTGAAAGGCCTACTGAGTCTGCTAGCTTGCGCACTTTCATTCGATAATCATTCAGTACCGCTTTGTGATTTTTTCCTCATCGTTTCTGAGGTCGCCACTTAATTTGGTCGATCACTACGATGCTCGTCTTGGCAGTGAAATTTCATCTCATTCATATACTGATGTATTGTGTAACTATCCTGTGAATTATATCTGGTTCAATTCCCAAACGAATTTTGAGGTACAAATTGGACAGAAAAAAGTTTTTTTGGTATGATTTAATGTTCATATAAACGTAGTAGTTCCGAAAGTACTTCTTCTATTTAAAAAAATGTGTTTAAAATCTGTTTTCCGTTAATCAGCTGTCGCGTTATTTAGTTGGTGTCTGAAAGAAACTTCCATTTCTAAATTAATTGTTTTCTTCCTATATCTTGAAATATCAGGTGTGTTCTGTTCCTTTAATTATTTCACACCAATAGTACCCACCAATAATGTTATGATTGGTATTCCAAACACGTTTTATAAAAAATTAAAAGACTCCCGTTGACGTCTACCCTTCACCATTCATTACTTCGAGCTCTTTTTTCAGTCCTTCCGACAAGAAGCTGCGAAATTCAAGAAGACTTTTCGCCATAAATCGCAATTTAATCATGTCGCTTCAGGCAGTCAACTGACGAAAATTTATCCACGACGGCTTTGAACGCACTTTACTGTTCAACGAATCAGAACCATTTACGGTTCCTTCACCTTAGTCACTGCCAGAATTTAAACGACCTGTTATTGTGCTTATAAATAATGCTGATCAGAGTGTAAGTCGAATTTTACGTGCGGTTTAAAATACCGTGCACTGGAGAAGACGAAGTTATATTTTTATTAGTTGCCTTATTCTGGTATAATTCACTTTATTTAAAAATGAGCGGGTTGGATAATCTGTGTCAAAAGTTTTGACCGGTATTCATATCATTTGGACTGTATCCAGATTAAAAATAAATTATAGCTTTTCATAAAAATCCACTATTCAGGATAAAACAGTCAGTAATTTTATTCGTCGTGTCGTCGATAAGGTGGATACTGATAATGATTTTTATTCAATAAATGAAATTAATATCCCTCAACTTGAACACACATTGATTTTGTCAGGACTGGTGATATGTGAATTAATATTCAGCGTATTTAACAATAAAATTTATTAATAACAATCAACAAAACGACGAACAGAAAATAACAGTGTAACCTCGTGGCAGGGGAATAAAATTAGTATTAGTTCTCGGCCGAAATCTCTGAACAGAATGCATAAATGCCTCGGCTATCACTGAATATATAGTCGGGATTATAAATATATTCGAGAAGGGTCAACCACTTGGGCCCTTGTCTTAATCCATGAAAGTGTTAACCATGAGTACCTAATCGAAACATCCCAAATGGTTTCGTTCTGAATATTCATCTGTTTTTCGGCAATAAACTCTCTGTTGGAGAGAAGAGAGAATTCCAATGGTATGTGATGAAAAAACACGAAAATGATAGGTAAAAATGAAAATAAAAGAATTAACATGAGAAAGCAAGCTCGATAATGCAGTTATAAACAGTTAGTTTCCTACCAAAAATGTATAATACAAAATAAAAATCAATTGAGAAATGAAATGTTTCTAAACTAAATAGTTGTAGAAAGAACCCAATTTTTGTTTGAAAGTTGTTGAAAATGTTTCGTGGTGTATCTCATCAGTTTGGACTTCCATTGTCTAATATAATATAATATAAATTGATTTGAAAATCCAGAATGGCAGAGCATGTTTGGGCTCATCAACATAATATCAAATGGGCTCAAGCTGAAATCATCCACAAAGAGGAACACTGGTTTAGGAGAAAATTCAAAAAAGCCGCCAACAACGCATTTAGTCAAGCTAGCGTAGAGATACGTAACATATGGAAACCTCTAATCAAACGAAAAACGACCAAATCCCGCCAAACGGTCATCTCCCGCTATAAACCAATGAAGCGGAGAGAGAGAAGAGGGGATAGGTGAAAGCACTCGAATGGCCTATAAATAGTCGGATCTCGGAGACATAATTTCACTAGTTCGGACTTCCATTGTCTACTATATAAAATGATTTGAAATCCCTGAAACAAGTAAAAAAGAATAGTTGGAAATAACAATTATATTAAGCAACAATAAACCTGAAATGAAATGATAGTAATTGAATAAATAAAAATTGAAGGAGTGAAAAAAGAAAATAATAAAAAAAATAAAAAGTGTAAAGATTTCAAGTCACGTTAGTTCACGACGTTTCGATTGTAATCGATTTGGTAATTTTTATTTATTCAATTACTATCATTTCATTTCAGGTTCATTGTTGCTTAATATAATTGTTATTTTCAACTATTCTTTTTTAATTATTCTTTTTTACTTGTTTCAGGGATTTAAAATCATTTTATATAGTAGACAATGGAAGTCCGAACTAGTGAAATTCATCACGAAACATTGTCAATCACCTTCAAACAAACCTCGGAGAAATAAGTTCAGTTATCATTCGAAAATGTTGTTACTAACAATCGAAACGTCGTGACATAACTTGGTTTGAAATCTTTTAATTTTTATTTTCTGATTGTTGTTTGGTTTTATGTTATTTCTTTGTAATTTCAGTTTCTTCGTTCAATTAAAATTGTTATTTTCAGTTAATCTTTTTAATATTTTTCAGGAATTTCAAATCAATTTATATTATATCAGACAATGGAAGTCCGAACTGATGAAATAACCCTACAATTCTTCCGAATAATATTAATAATAATAGAAGAGGTACAGGTACAGCAAAATCAATTCGTACAGTAAATAATTTCAATTGTAATAGTATGTGATTAAACAACATTCACGAAAGCTGATATCAGTTTGGTCGTGGTTACATGATGTTTTTATGTGATAATGATAAACCGAATGCAATTGAACCAAAGTGATAGAAAATGAACGAAATATAAAGTAAGATCATAGATTGGTCAGGAGATTGAGTTTTCACCTCCAGGATATTAGTTTTCACCTGCAATAAAATGTTTCAGATATAGACTAATTAAAAACGATACCAGTAAACCAACGTTGATACAAGGTTACAATCAAATTATTTTTGCAACACATCAAAACTATACCTGCTCTATCAGAAGCAATAATGCATATAGAACTTCCCATCGAACAAAAAATCAATTTTAATCAAAAATGTTGGCAATTTCAAATATCCTGACACCGATTTGGTTGAAATTTGCTACAGTAATTTGAAGTGATAAGGCGCTTATCCAGCCCTAACTAGATTGAAATCATCAGGTTCAGTGGAATTTCAGTGTGCACCACAGCCAACAATATTGGGGCAAAAAGTACGCCACTGACTTGTTGTTATTGTGATTGATCTACTAAAAATACAGCTTTTTTGTTGCTTATATTTTCATCACATCCAGATTCGTTTTAAAAAAAATTGAAGCCACTTTGCATATCATGAACACCTGTTTTGGAGACCAGCTGACAGTGATAGTGTTGTCATATCAGTGAAAGTCAGATTTGTCGATTAGCAGTGATTTCATCATGAATAGTTTTATTAACGCTGAAAAGGCTGACATGCACTTTATTCATGGATTAGCTAATGGAAATGCGGAAGAAGCACAGATAATTTACCAGGATAGATATCTTAACAGAGTTATTCTATGTGCTGAAACATTCAGAACGCTACATGTGAAACTGGGAGTTTTGATGAAAATGCAGGTGGGGAAGACCAGTAGGTAACTGTAAGAACGCCTGAACTAGAAAAAGCTATAGTTGATGCAATAGACAAAGATATTTTAAATTGTACCAGGAAGATTGCCCTGCAGCTGGAAGTCAGCCCAAAAACCGTATGGACAGTTAAAAAAAAAATTCTCATACCCATATTACATACAGCAGGTCCCAGCTCCACTGCTCTAGGAATTTCAACCAAGATTATTGTTTTGCAGGTGATTGATTCATACGATGGCACACAATAATGATTTTTTATCAAATATTTTATTTGCGGATGAAGCAAATTTTTCACGAGATGCTTTCATGAACTTTCACAATAATCACGAAAATCCTCACGTTATTAGAGAAAGTCATTTTCAGCAACAATTTTCGCTTGACGTTTGGGTAGGGATGACTGGTGACTATCCAATTAGTCCATTTCTCTTTCCAGCAAGATTAGCAGGTGAATCCCACACGTACTTTTTGCAAGATCATTTACCCATTTTATTAGAAGAAGTACCGGTACTTGTACGAGGCAAAATGTGATTTATGCACGACGGGGCTCCAGCTCATTTTAGTGTTCCTGCTCGTCAGCATCTCGTCTTCACCTACCCTAATCGCTGGATTGGATGTGCAGGATCGTAAGATTGGCCAGCTAGCAGTCCCGATATGAATACTCTAGATTTTGTATCTGTAGGGTCATCTAATGGCTCTTGTTTATAAAACTCCTGTGCTAGATGTGAATGACTTGAGGAATAGAATAATTAACAATTGCAATGTCATTAGGAATACGTCCAGGTTTTGAACGTGTCAGACAATCAATCACAAATAGATTGCACTCGTGTATTTCATCAGGAGGTGGACATTTCGCTCATTTACTTTGGGGTCGAAATTGTTAACTATTTTCTTTTGTTTTTTATTATATGATGTCCATTGATCTTTTTTGAAAGTGATTTTTTTTTCTTTAAAACAAAGCTCGATATGAATAAAATGAAGGCGAATCAAAAAATGAAAAACTACAAAAAAGTCAACATTGTTGGCTGTGGTGCCCACTGAGACGCCACTGACCTACTAATTTCAATCTAGTTTGGGCAAAATGAGTGACTTTTCACTTCAAATAACTGTAGCAGATTTCAAATCGGTGTAAGAATATTTATTCATATTCATTTTCAACTTCAACGCCCTGTATCTCAGAAACAAAGCAACGCCGGACGCCCTATATCTCAATTTCAACGCCCTGTATCCTAAAACGACCCCACGAATCACCTTCTGAAGTTTCGTACCTTAGTTAGGCAACACCCTGTATATCACTTATGTTTTGGTTCTCTATCCGGACTGTTTCTAACAGTCAGAAAACAGTCGCCAACTGAATATTGAATATGGTTTCGCGTTAATCTTTTCAGTCTAGAGCTTACTCACTTCAAACCAGATATTTTCACTTGTTTCACTATACAACAGCTTATTCAAGCGTTTTCATACTACGATGGACACACCTGAAGGAGTTATTGTATAGCGAAACAGGTATTGCGGTTTTGTGAACTGTTTAGTGAAAATATCAACTGCATGAATGTGTGGATATTCTTTCAACCCTTCACGCACTTGATTTCCAGAGTTCCATAAATTACTTAATTGTTTTGGTACACTGCAAAGGACCCATGACATTTGAACAATAAATTTTATTCCCTTATTAATAGAATTATTAACTAGATAAAACTCACTACCACAACTGTTAGAGTTTATTCATGTTCATCTGGTTTTCTATCGCTTTCTCATATCCTTGTACGTCTAATGCAATATTAACATTATACATCGTCTCACCACTATTTACTTTTGCTACTTGACATTCTATGGTCAGTTCGGACGAAGGCCAAGGTCTACGCCTACTACCATTAGCGGACAGTTCTCTTACTGTTCATTTGTTTCATTACTACTGTTTGCCTATAATTAATAGCGAAGCTGAATATTTACTTTCCCACTGGTAGCAATGGTAAATTATTGGTTAACAGTGTCGTTGATTTTGAATTCATAAACTCGGAAATGTGTTTTTCTAGATTCTACGTTGTTTCAGAAATGTGACCTATTTTAGCCAACGGGTAGTTATTGCTAATATCTGGCATTTCCTAGACAATTAATTATTAAATTTTTTTGCCACGGTCTGATAGGTTTGATGCCCTTGCAGAGTGTTTTGTTATGCAAGGCAAATGTGTAATTTGTTCTTTTTAATTTATCAACGAATGAATTATTTCAGATTGACATTCCTTGGAATCGCTCGAAGTAATGTTGATATCCTTTCTTCACGCGATATGGACATACTGGATGACCATGAAATTTCAACGAAACTGATCTTGATGAATTCGAAGTTGAAACGGCTGTCTGCGAAATCGAATCTTTCTACTGCAGATTACGATAATAAATGTGTTCTTCAGACAAATAGAATTTTCATTATTATATTGATGATAATGTTTGAAAACCCCCACATGAATGTTTTGAAATGGCAAAACTTGTGCGGGGGAAAGTCAAAAATACTTACTATTGTTATACTCGTATGCCCAGGCTCTGATGAAAGATAAGAAACCAGTTAAATATTTTTGTGGTACACTAGTATCAGTAATGAAAGTGGTTGAGAGATAAAGAAAAATATACATGTCTATAAGAAATTTTGAATACAAAACTTCTTCGAAATAATAGCCCAACTTCAATTTCTATTGACACTATCTATTAACATGTCAATAAGTTCAATTTTTCGTGAGTAGCATAGATGAACGTGTACCTATGTGGAGTTTTTTGTCCTAAATTCAAAAATGAACGGGTGATTAGTACATTACTTGAAGTTTATATGTGGTTGGATGGTGGAAAAATGAAAAATGGGATATATCTGCAACACAATACGACTATATATTCATCAAAAATTCAAATCGTTTCAGGCTGCGAGAGGGAAATTATAGAAATACGAGGGCGATCCCAGTAGTATTGGGCCTGACCTAGATAGGTTTTTGAGAAGTATTAGAAAGTACACAATCTATAAAGCATATGTTTAAAGTTTGAAGACGCTGCGTTGTTTAGTATTTGTTTGACTGCCAGCAATAGCGAAAGTTTTTGGTGAAATTGTGAGAATGGAGAACATTGGTTATCGTTATCGTCATTACAATACAATAATTTGAAAGACCTCAGCCCCACCAATATAAAATATGAACTGGATTCTACTCTGAGTGAGTCCGCTTCTTTGTTTACAATAGTAAACCAGTAAAATATTACGTAGCAGAGTTCAAACGGGACCTTACGAGCTGCCAAGATGAGCATTGCAGTGATCGATCAAATGAGATGATGACTCCAGAAATGGTTGAGAGGTACTGAATGATCGCCGCACGAAAGTGCGCGAACTAGCAGAGTTAGGTTTGGTTAGGTTGGGTTAGGTCCAATGTGAGTGAATCTATTCGACTCTCCACCGCAATCCGCAAGGGTTTATTGTGTCTCACACCTATTTACACTCGACCAAATGAACCCAGCTTCTTAACGAAGCCGATTAGTTTGTATGGTGAGTGGTCTTTCAGGCCAGATGGTAAGAGTATGGCTCTGCCGAACTCTAAAAACCTGATTCGGCCCCCAGCGGAGCAGGCATAATGTATATGCTCTGCCGTTTCATCATTTTCCAAACAGAGGTGGCCTACAGTAACTCAGGACGAGAATTTGAGGATCCTGGTAGAGACTAACCCATCATGAAGGGTGTATGAAATGGCGGAAGAGCTGGACGTCAACAACCATGTTTTTGATGGTTTAAATATATTAGAGAGGTCAAATAGCTCGAAAAGTGGGTCCCCACGATTCAAACGATTGACAGACATTGTCACGTTTCGAGGTCTATTCTTCTTTGCTTTTGCGCAATCAAAACAACCCTTTTTTGGATCGGATCGTCACGTGTGATGAAAAGTGGATCCTCTACGACAACAGAAGACTTCCAGGACAGTGATTGGACAACAATGAGCCACTCAGGCATTACCCAAAGGCAAACATTCACTAATAAAACACCATGATTACTGAATAGTGATCAGCGACTGGTATGATTCACTATAACCGGGCAAAACCATCACAGCAAGAGTCTCTATTGTGAGGATATCGATTGAATGTACCGATGATAGCAGCAGCCGGCACTGGTCAACAGAAGGGTTCTATCCAGCTCCACGACAACGCTCGTTCGAATGTTTCACAAAAAACTGTCCAACTCACCGGTAAAACCTTCATCAATCAGGGTCATGCAAAAAATGTCTTCGTCGACTTCACCAAATCCCGAGTACCCAATTTTTATGTTGATAGAATTGATCGACTTGTGTTACGTTGGCTAAGTACACTGATTCTAATTCGATTAAATTGAATTACTATTCATTGAGATATTATAGTTTATAGTAGACTCATAAAAAAGAACAAAACTTTTTGAACAACCTGATACTTTGCTAGCAACAATTAAGTGTCCAGCACGTGTTGAAATTTTTGGATCACCGGAACTAAACCATCAACTCTGTGCGATTAAAAAGTTGCTTGACCAAAGTTGCCAGTGAGCGATTGACCTAACAGTCCTGGATTATAAAAATCTGCTATTTCTCACCGATTTCGATTCACGCAAATAAAAAACGCCATAGTCAAACCAATCATGACACGTTGTAATTCATGAAGAGTTAGCGATCCCAATTGGCAAGACTTTCCATTCTCGACAGGAATCCGCCAGTTTCCGATGTATCATGTGGAATCTCGTGGACATCGCTTTCACTGACTTGGTATTCGTAACGGTTACTGTCTGGCAGGTTCAAAGATGGGCTGCCTTCATTCATGGCTGCAGGGTAACGGCGGTGAATTTCATTAAGTCGCGATTGTCAGGAAACATATTCACTCTTTGATGTATTGCTTGAAATACATTTGCGGACACTGGTCAGTTTTACGCAAACGTTCGATGAATCATATTAGACTTCATGACGTCAACAAATATTGTCGTGTATAGTTCATTTCAGCATTCTTGACGAACACGTCACGCTGGTATAGCAAATATTCAAACAGTTTTTTTTTCCAATGTACTGTTTAAATTCAAAGGAAACAAACAGCTCAGTTGCTATTCCATCATTAGTAAATCTACAGTGACGAATAACATACTCAAATAGTGAATTGGAGAGAAACTTCGTGTGATTACTTTACAATTGCGACAGTATGATCATCATAGAAATGAAAATTGTATGATTTAACTAAACTCAATGAGAATTCAAACCTGTAGTCTATAATGATGATAATAAAAAAATCATTTTTTTCAACAAACACGAATTTATTTAAAATATTTAAGTTGATTACTTTCTTTCTATTACATTTTATTTGTTTTCTTACATTCTTTTTTTTCAATTTTAATTTTTATGTGATTCTTCATAAAATGTATTGGATAGATGATAGTATCCGCTGAGGGAGAGTTGAACCCCTTTCTATTCAAAAACGCATTAAATCTAAATATATCCTAATTCTTTATCACTCAATGACGCACAAAAAATATTGCTGTCGCCTCCAAAAGTTTCGCCTACCGGCAATGGCGCAAAAATCCCAGTGCCGAAAACCCAACTGGGTTTGTTAATGCTTGCAACAGCTGCAAATTCAGAATGAATAAAAGCAAATAATTTCACAATCAGAGAATTAGGGATAAACTGCTTGCCAATCCCAACGGGTCTAGATCCTGCTGGTCGGTAACTAAAGCTGTTGATCAAAACTTTACAAAATACACAATACCTCCACTAACACAAGCGGATGGTAACCATCCGCTACAAACTACAACACGAAAGATCCTGAAACTGTAGTCGAAATTCCAAAATCATAAAGCCACATTATCATCTCTCAACTTTTTAATTAATTAATGTGTTGCAAAGAACAAATCAATAATAAATATCAAGAATATTTCTTTGAGTTCTATAAAAAATATTTAGAATGGGACTTTGTGAATGCTGAATTAGACATGTGGCGGATAAAATGGCTGGAAGAATCTGAACTAGATCGACCAACATGTGCTATAGAAGCTCTCGGAGAATGCAACCAGTGCTTATTTCCAAACATTCACAAACTTTTAAAGATCTTGGCGACACTGCCTGTTTCCACGTGTACCCCTGAGAGGACTTTATCTTTCCTGAAACGACTCAAAACGTATTCAAGAAACTCCACAAACCAGGAACGACTAAATGGTTTGGCGTTAATGTCAATCCACCATAGAATTGACATCGACACCTAGGAAGTAATTGATTTGTTCGCTGCAAAGAAAGCTAGAAAACTAAATTGGATTTTGTAAAAAATGTAAATATTTTTGTAATGGTTTTCTAATAAATATGTATGATCATCTAACACCATTTTCTTCCTTTCGTTTATTTTTATATTTCATGTTTTTCTACTGTTCCACCAAACCAAACCACCCCCGAAATTATTTTCTGGCTACGGCCTTGGGATGGTTCAATTGCAACAATAACCATAGAAAAAGCAAATCTACTAGCTGAACAATTTGCGTCCCTCTCCACAGTCGATTTCCTGGGAAAGGCACTTCCCACTATTGTCACACTATAAGCCCCAATGCCGGAAATTCATTTTCGACAACATCTAGTTCGATATCAACAAGGCATCTGGTCCTCATGAAGTGCCCGTCATCATAGTTAAAAAGTGCGCCAATGAACTCGCACCAGTATTTTGCAGACTTTTCAATCTGTCTCACAAGAAAGGGGTTTTTCTTTCTTGTTGGAAGATTGCTCACGTTAAGCCTATTCCCAAAAAGGAAAAGAAAAATCTACCAACTCACTATAGACGCTTTGCTATCAGTGAAATTAAAAATCATGAAGAAAGCCGTATATCCTTAAATATTTGGAAGGCTTCAACATATTGTAAGATCATCAATGTGGCTTTCGGAAACAAGGATCAATAGGCGTATGCCATTCATATTTGATATAACACAATCAAGGAACATGGAGAATCAAGAGCTATATATGGCACTTCGATTTCCTAAAAAAAAACGTTCCCTGCAAATGGACGTCGATGGATATCTCTCGAATAATTTTTCCATCAACGCTGGATTTCCCATGGATCCATGTTTTCTNCATTAGCCATTCATCAGTGCAAGATAGTGGCCATCATCGACCTAAAGTCAATGATATTCCATAATTGAAAATCGGAATTCTTTCAGAGTATTTCATTCCTCTTCCTAAGTTGGAGCGAACAATAAAATGTCACTTCATCTAGTGGACGAGGTACTAACCAACTGCATATCCGTAATTTGCCCGATTCCTCTGAATAAGGAAGAAAAACTTTCTTATTAGTCAGTGGGCTATGCTTGAAGACTGACCGTTCAACTTCGTTTTTTTTTGTTTTATCAATGAAAATTGTTGAATGAAAACATATTGAATTAAGTATACAGATTTTTGTTTGAGGAAACAAGTGGACATGTATATTATTAATGATAATGGAAGGATTTATTGGCTTTTTAGTGAAAATTACAGGTATGCAAGTAGCCCATTATTGTTCGATGCATAATTTTTCTATGGTATGGTGATAACTCTGACAGGGATCCAAATGAAAAAAGGGATATGAAAATTAATTGCTTTGTTGCGAAACGTTTTCCGTTCTTTTGAAACAATTTCGATCTCGACAATATTAATGGACTTATCATAAATTTTGAACTCTGATCGCTTATGCCACCGGGCATGTTTATGTTATTTGTAGAATTTATGATGTAGACCTATTCTCTTGCGTTTCCTCAAGCCACTCAACTAAAATTTAATGAGTCTTCCCCCATTATTCGCTGCCGCATTCTGCTTTTGCAACAAATTTATCGCTACATTTCTGCAAGTAGTGTGGTGAATTGAAAGAACACCTTTTAAGTTATGTGACAATAAGCCCGGGGAGGAATTTACTACTTGATGAGGCATTCCCACGCATGTTTTGATTGATACGTAGGTTGAAAATGATATGCATCTAGAATGCGTGTGACATTGGTTCATGAGTTTGGTTCGTATTGAAGTCCATTATATATTGAATGTAGTCTTATGCCAATTCAGAATAATTGAATACTGAAACTGTAGTCATGATGAATAATTGAACGGAATTTGATTTCCATATCTTGACAAGTATATTTTATGAACTCGCTTTTTGCTATCATAAAAAGTGGTTGCAGGAGAGATATTGAAATCGATGATCGGAAAAGGGTACTTGATGAATGTTTGTCAATGTGAAAAATTCCACATTTGACAAACTTCGATCTATCTGAAATTCAGTCGGTCAGTTATATCTAAGTTGATTTATGATACTCATTTCAATTTTTATATTGCTCATACTTATACTATTGTAAGGAATCTGAAGCCGCCCCTGACCAGTACGCCGGCCGACTCATAGAACAAACACATGACATCACCGCGAAAGAATGCAGTCGGGAATCGCCGGTAAAACTCTAGTACCGAACCGACTACAGATTTCTAGAAAGGACCGTTACCGATATTTGAGAATCGGGCCCCTGTTATTCTTTGCTTTTGCGCAACCAAAACGATTCTTTTTTGGATCGACCCAAGAGGGCAGATCAGAAAATGAATCAAGCGGCTAAACAATAAATTCAACTAGTGGAAATGAATTAGGCGTTAGTGTTGTAATGAATAAATTAGTTTGTGATTAGTGAAATATTGTTGAAAATAAATTTGTTTAAGACAGTTGATTCATTAATTTGTTACACTAGTTTTTCAGTAGTAAGTAATAGATGCTCATCAGAATGGAATGGAAAATGCTGAGTTCTCAAACATATATCATGAAATTTCAACAGCTTTCTATTGTAAATTAGTACTAACTGAAAAAGTGGTTAATGCAATAAGACAAGATCCATCTATATGTTAGGTCCGGGAATTTTTAGCACATGTAGTAAATGAGAACATTTTCCAAAAGAAAGAAATAGAACAGAAGTAGTTTTTCAAACGGAAACACCATTGCCATTTGGGAGAAAATATATATTCAGTGACCAGGTATAGTAATTTTCTGTTGAATTTGTTTCCTGATGAACAAGTTAATAATGAGTTTGACTATTTCAATAGAAGTCGATACAATTTTCTGTGTAGTATTTTTCTCCTCTTTTTTTCCAATGGGTTTGAAGTGAGATATTTCAGTAATGAAGGACAGTCACTCTAATCTAAGAAGAATAAAATATTTTATTACACATAGATTGGCATCTATAGTTTTTCATTTTCAATTTTGATACTAAATAATTTAAATGAATTTATTTTCAGAAATTTTAATATTTTCATAAATTTAATACTAAATTCCGCCCTTCTCTTAAAAATTGAACTAGCCGTTTTCCACTTTTGATTCCCTGAGATTATAGGAGATTTAAATTGAAATATTTACTATATTGACCTGACAATAATAAAGCCCTATAGTTATTTTATCGTACAGTCTTAATACAATTAATGTTTTGATTTTTATTATTATCACTTAGGCAATAGTAAGAGGAATTTTAGGATTAAATCAAATTAGATTACGAAAAATTAGTTGAGCATTCATAAATTAAAATGTGAATATGGAGTAAAACACGTGTTGTGTTTTCATGAATTGTTTATGTAAAAATCTCACATTAATGTAATTTTCAATATGATTCTTTTTATTTCTCATGACCCTCTTCTCAAATCCGAATTATCAGATCAGAGATTTGAGCTCACGGAATAGGAAAATGTCTACGTTAATTGTTTAGTAAGTTCTCTTAATACTACATGATGCACCTCTCGTCATTCAATTCAGAAACTAGTACAAGATGTCGAGTACATCAACTGGTATCAATGAAAATGATGAAAACGATCAAATTTCTCTCAATGGTGATTACGAAGAATCAGTGGCGTACCAGCAATATCTTTTGCTATCATGATCAGGTGAAAAAAGTGTAAATCCTAATTACAAAATATTGTAATGCCTTGTGAAATTATTATCTTTCATGCTATGGATAGTAATCGATTGGGTTTTGTAATACCTCACTCATTAAGGATTATTGTAGTGTTGTTTACTTTGATAAATATGATAGAACTGGCCGATAATTGATAAAAATCCATTATAACCTATTCAAATAACACAGTTCAATGTGAGATTTCCACTTGAAGGTCTACCAAACCACGACACGTGTTTCGGTATACGATCGCCCGAAGATGTTATCGTATAGCGAAACAAGTGTCGCCCTTCTATAAACTTTCAAGTGGCAATCTCACGTTGAAGTGTGTCTTTTGAATGTTATTTACTTTTGAATATTCACTCTGAATTTTTAGTATTTACAGTCGTTGATAAATTAAAGTGATTCAATTGATTTCGAAATACCAGAAATACTCTGCACCAAAATGAATAAAATTGGATAGATTTCTATTTTTTGAGAAAAGTTTTGCTAAACGTCATGGACACTTTTCCAGTGCTGTTTATGAGAGATATTCGAATTATTATCAATTTCTCGTATACCCAATTTGGAATCTTTTTCAACTCATTTCGAAACCGCTACCCATATTTCTGGTGATTTTACAATACCTACTTCAGACGATTGTCTGGTTCAAAAATTCATTTTTTGCACAACTTTCATTGTATATATACTTGTTATATATATGTTCTTATAGAATTTTTTTCTGAATTGTTATCAAGAAATACCTTGCATAATAACGTTTGTTAGAAAGTGATTGACAATGTTTCATGATGAATTTACTTAGTTCGGACTTCCATTGATAATATATAAAATGATTTGAAACCCTGAAAAAAATCTGTCAAAAAATTTAAAAAAATAGTCAAAAAATAACAATTTAATTGAACAAAAAACGAAAATCACAAAGAAATAACATACAAGCAACAACCAAAGAAAAATAATAAATTGAAATATCAATACAAGCTAAAAATTACAAAATTAAAAAATATTATTAAACAAAAAATGAAAGATGAAAATTGAACGATTCAAAAAAAAAATGTTTAACCATTTGCCAATTGAGATCAAAGGCATAACATGTACCACTAACTTTTTGTTTGATGTTTACATTTGGCTCTGAACTGTATAGTTGAAAATGTTGTAGATACTTACTTTCATTTTCTACGCATTCACTTTTATATTTTTATGCTTAATTGTTTTCATATTCTTATATATACATTTATGTGTTGCATGAGAATATTCATTAATATTTATTTCAATATGTAGCATATATATATCTTTACTTTCTGACTACTTTTTCACCCGAGAATTCTGAAATCACCAAATGTTCAAATACTAATTTTAATTTGTATAACTTATATTCTTCAAAATAGTAACACTTTGACAATGATATTTTATCTTCGACAATATCTTTTGAGTTGTGTATCTTATATTTCTTAGAATAGTAACAGTTTGTCAATGAGATTTCATCTTCGACAATAAAGTTCATTTTGATTTGATTTCATTACTCCTTAGGTGGCTTAGAGAGTTATTAACACAGCCCACCCAGAATACAAGGCTAACGATCGTAGTAGTCGATGCCGCTGACACCGAAAAAATGATAAATTTTTAACGTGTTTTAATTATATCGTATTTCACTTTTGTTATATAGGTTGTGATAAAGTGAAGCTGAAAAGCCTCAACAGATCATGTGGTTTATTCAAGATCGATGTTCAGCTAACTGTATATACCTAGAGTTCAAATGAATTGATGCTATTATGTTTTGCAAATGTCGGTAATTATTCCAATTAACGTTCATACGTGCAGAGTTCACGGTTGTAATTTTCAATAAAATATTTATTGAAAGCATTAGTCACAGCTTGAATCCAATGATTTCGCTGTTTTTAATTTATGTATAATAGATTGAAACGATTTGATTATATTGCGTGGTAGTCGAGCGAACAAATTCGCTGTAAAATATTTTAAATTACTATGTCGTAATACTCCACCGATTGCATACAACTTTGTTTACGAATCCTAACACGGAGGAAAGAGCACGCTGTGAATTATGAAGTAATAATTTTGCCGCCAGCTTCCAGGAGACTTCACTTCGATCAGGACAATAAACTATTAGGTTGATTCGAAAGTTTTTTTTTTTGTTTTTCAATGAGTATTCTTAGAACTCTAATACCTCAGTGGATCAAATCAAATCAAATTTATTCATCTCCGAAGTCCATACAAATGTATAAAAGACACATCATATAAACTTATTGGACTCATCATAACAGAACCTCAAGCTACAGCAGGAGTTCAAATACAAAATAAGTATATATAAGTCAATAAACAATAAAAGTTACAAAAATACATACATAAAATAAGTATATATTGAAAAGAAGTACCATCTATTCATAAATGAAGGAACAATTGTACAATCACAGAACATTAAAATAACTGTACATTACTGATTGTAATAATATAAGATAATATATTTTTGGGAAAGAAAGTTTTTGGCTTTCTACTACTCCATCTAGATACAAAAAAAGAATGAGGGAATCTTTCAAAGAAAGGAAGGAAGTAATCAATTATAAAAAAGTAACTCTATTCATGGATGTGTAGATCATGCAAAGAAATAACTTTCAGACACAAACTGAAAGAAAGTCCTCCTGAAACAGCTACTATCACATAAACATTGAATTACACGAATAAAAAATCTTTCGAAACAAATACTTCTATATGAACACTGAATTATATAGAAGATACTTTTCTCTACTCAGTTTGTATTTCAAACATTTTGTGGAATAAAAATCAGATATCATTCACATGATTTGATATTATAATAATGCACATACACTCACATAAAAAATTTATCTGAAGAATAAAATACGTTTCCTTCCAAGTATTTGTGAAGAGTGTTCCTGAAGCAGTTTAGATTTGACAATTCGTGAGTTGGACAAAACAACGATTAAAGCACCTTATACCTTGATAAATATAACAGTTTTGCCCAATCGTTAGTCTGGAGAAAGGTTGACGTACATTTTCACGCTTTCTAGTTGAATATTTGTGAATGAAACTATTTAATAACATTGAAGCCTCTTGTTTTTTTATATTTACAGTAATTTGCATTATATCAAGTGAAGGCAGTGTAAGAATTTGTAACTGTGAAAATAACTGTTTACATGAAGTCCCCGGATGAGCTCCCATCATGGACCCAATAATTTTTTTTCTACATGACGAATATTTCATTTACATGAAATGAATTGCCCCAAAACATCAGACCTAAGTTTAATAGGGACTGAACAAGTCCATAATATGCCAATTTCAATACTTCCAAAGGCACTGTTCTTTGTAGCTGTATAATTATAAAGCACATAGCGCTTAATTTTCTCGCAAGAACCAAGAACATTGATATGTTCCTCCCATGTCATCTTATGGTTCATAATAATTCCAAGAAATTTGGTAGAATTCACTTGTTCAATGCTTTTATTAGTGATTTTTATCAGATAACTAACATCATTGTTCATATTTTGCGTTATAAATGTCATATTCAATCAAAATAAACGCCATTCGTGAACATTTGCCAACGCCACACAAGTCGATTTATTCCATCAGCATAAAAATTGTGTGCCCAGGATTTGATGAAGTCGACGAAGGCCATTTTTGCTTGATCCTGATTGGTCAAAGATCTAGCGGTGAAAAAGTTATCGAGATGCTTGAAAAGATAGTAGTCGGTTGGCGAGTGTTCTGGGGATAGTAATTTAACGGTGATTTGACAAACGTATAGACAAGAATTGTTGTGAAGCAGGATCTAACTTCTTCTGTTGACCAGTGTCGGCTACCGCTGCGCGATTTTTGGTACATTCCGTTGATTTCCTTACAAAATGACTCTGCTGTGATGGTTTTTGCCTGGTTGCAGATAGTTATAGCTGCTGACCACCATACAGTAACCATGGTCTTTTTTTTGGTGGGTTTTTGCCTTTGGAAAGTGCCTAGGTAGCTCATGGTTGTCCAACCACTGTCCTGAACGTCAACTGTTATCGTAAAGAATCCACCATTCATCATCTAAAAAAGCATCGTTTTCGTGAAGCAAAAGCAAAATCGAATTTCCTGAAACACCCACTTTTTGACCTTTCTAACCTTTCCAATACGTTTTGAACCATCCAAAACCTCATGGGAGTTGACACCCAGTTCTTCCGCCATCCCACGCTTCGTTTGTGATGGGTCAGTCTTTACCAGGGTTCTCAAATTCTCGTCCTGTATAACTGTAGGTCGACTGCCTTGGGTCACATCTTTAAGGCTAAAATCAGCGCAATGAAATTTCGCACACCAACGTTGAACAGTACGTTCATTTCAACACCATCATTAACAAATGCCTGGTTATCTTTTCGGGCTGTTTCGGTAGCGCTTGGGTTCTATTTGAAGTCATAGAGAAAAATTGGCCGAAAGTCGCTTGAGAGGGCAAAAAATAGAAATTTGGGAAGAAATTATTAGCATCAATGTATGAAGTACAAAATTCTTTATCGATCAGTTTATACCACGACACAGTAGAATGAATATTCATTGAGATATGGAGCTACAAAAACACATGACATCGAACAAAACTTTTGAAACAGACTAAAAGTATGCTATAGGTAATGTTTTTGCGTTTATTTCAGTCTAAGCAACAACGATTTTCCGTCCATCGGCAATTATGGTTAAGGTCTCATTCCATTCGGAATGATATATCAAAAATCATGAAGAAAGCCGTAAACCACCATATCCTCAAATATTTGGAAGGCTTTAACATCTTGAGCGATCTGACTTTCGGAAACAAAGATCAACAGGCGACCTTCTTTCATATGTCACCCATGACAAGAACTGTTGCTCTTGATATTTCTGAGGCCTTTGGCCGTGTGTGGCATGAGGGTTTGCTGACCAAACACCGATGCTATGGGGAACACCAGCATCAACGTTGGTGTTCCCCAGGGATTCAAATTGTCTCCAACCCTGTTTTTATTGTATATCAACGACTTATTGGAAGAAACCAATATTTCAATATATTGCTTTGCTGACGACAGCACACTTGTCTCGTTATTCTTTTTTGATTCCGGGACATCGGCTACGGAAGCACATCTTCACCGGCAGCAGGAGATTGCATACTTGCATATCTTACTGAGGATCTGGAAGTAATTTTGAATTTGGGTGAAAGTAACCAGGTTCAATTCAGGTAGATAGATAGATTTTATTTAAACTGCATTCCAAACAAGTTTACACCCGATTATATGTATACAGTCAATGTCATGGTACATAAAATATATGATTTTACAATACACAGAGTAAATAAACACCTAAAATTACGTACAAGAGAAATATTAATAAAAACAGGTAAATATAGCGCATTTTTTTTACCGACTGTCTTATTTCTAATTCATTACAGCAAAACAATCTATACTTTGATGTCTTACGACTAGATCATTCACTTGCCTAAGGCAGCGATTGAGTGGAGACTCTGATCGGGTGTCTGCATAGAAAACCCTATTGCGATTTCTAAGACTAGTATTAGAAATATGAAGATTGATCACATTGAGAAGTTCAGGTACATTTATCATCTGATTGAATATGTTGAATATAAATAGTACATCATTCAAGCTTCGACGATCCGACAGGGTTGGCATGTCAAAATGTTCTAGTTGAGTAGAGGGAGACTCTTTATTTTTTTTGAAGTAGGTGTTCCTAAAAAATTTCTTCTGTATTTTTTCTATCATCTCTGGATGAAATGCTGTTTGCGAATTCCAAATTGTTGAAGCGTATTCGAGCTTTGATCTGACAAAGGCATTAAATAGAAGAATTCGCAGTTTCCATTTGAAATTCCTGGCGTTTCTTAACACGAAACCAAGCTTTCTGTTTGCATCACGTACAATATATACTATGTGATTTCTGAAGTTGAAGTTACTATCAAATATGATTTGAGCAAGTGGAGTACTCCGTTGGAGTAATAACATTTTTCCGTGAAAAAGACATAACTTTGCATTTACTCTCATTTAACATCAAGGTATTTGTTCACTGTCTCTTTCATCGTTGATAGTTTGGTATAGTTTGAGATCATCTGCATAGACTAGGAATTTGGAATGTCTTATAGACTATTGGATTATTTTATTGGGGATATATGAAAGACAAGATTTATCAAAATAGGCCGGCTAATATTGAAGATCTAAAAAGCAGAATTAGAGTGGAATCACATAACATACCGGCTGAGGCCATTCGGAATTCCGTAGACGGGTTTCACCATCGCCTAGGAGCCTGCCAAGTAGAGGGTGAAGGCCAATTTCGGCATCTGTTACGTTAATTCACCCGTAGATAGCACTAAGTTAGGTATTTGTAACTTTTCAAAAGAGTTTTTTCTCATTTTGTTGTAACCACAAAAAAAATAAAGGGTATGGTCAGGATCCATTTTTTACGAGATTTTATGAGCCCGTACAGGACATAGGTTTGCATTTGAAAAAAAAAAGTTGGTGAGGGTTGCAGCTAAGGGGTTGAAAAAATTAATTTCATTTTATTCCAAAAAAATGCGTACAACGTGAAATCAACTGACGTGTTTCAGCGTTTTCTTCCTAAAATAATGGTTAAAAAGATATTAATTTTATTCCGGATTTTAGCGCACCCCGCGACGGACTGTGGTTGTTCATCGTTTTGAGGTCCAACCCAGTACACCTCGAACTGCACAGTTCTCTTTCATTTGAAGAACTGCGTTTATGTGGAATAATCTTCTTGATAACGTTTTTCCAAACGAATTTAATCTACAGCGATTCAAATCCAATGTAAATCACTACTTTTGTACAGGCACCGATCTAAGAGTTCCTTTAAGGATTGTCCTGTAGTGCTTGTGTTTTATCTTTAAAAAAATCTCAAATTATAACAAAATCATAACAAATTGCGAACATTTTTTTTGTAACGGATTGTTGTTCATTTATGTATTTCTATTGTATTGTAAATGTATTTTTGCACTAAGAGACGGAGTTTCTCGAATGTAAGTAAATTTCACACCGTGTACCCAAAAAGTATTACAAACTACTCTCCTTAAATCAATAATTGTATAAAAATCACCTTCAAAGTTCAGAATGCGCTCTACATAAAAGTGAGGAATAAATTATCGTTATCTTTCACATCGAATATTGAACCAATTCAAAAGTTCATAAATATTCATTGGATACGCAACTTGAGACAATTGTGAACCTTCAACTTCGTATCAGGATACAAGTTGGCAATATTACACATTTCATGTCACGAATATGTGATTTTTTCATTTGATCTGTCGTACTTTAGTAATATCAATTGAATACATTAGTTGAAACAATAGAAACGTGATTGTAGTGGTTGTTATCGAGGAATTTCTCGCATTGATATATTGAAACTGCAGTGATGGACATCTCATCAATGTTTACACTTTGGCATATTGTTTTAATAATGAGTGTAATTGTCCAATAGCATAATGTTTTGAAAATGGATGCTCATGATATTGAGATTCAAATTTACTTGATAAAATATTACTTTAGATATTAGAACAACTTGAAAAACATATCGTTAATAAATAAACCCGTGGGTAGGCAAATAGAGTCCATTAGCATAGCCCGCTAGGCCACCTGATATAAAGCCTATAGATGTTTCTGAGGCGATACGTGGCATTTTAGTGTATGATACGCAACCGTAGCTCATTTCATAAATCTTGGATAACAAAAAAGATGTTCCACAAGAAACAGAGTTAATCAAATTAAAGTACGATTTGTACAATCTATCACAAGACCCTCTTTCCATTTGATAAAAAAGTGGGTGAACATTTTCAAAAATGCAATTGAATTAGCACAAAAAATAGTAAAATGTCTTTATAAGTTCAGATTTCCATCGAAAGTTTTATTCAGAAAATATTCCATTTCAAATATCAGACAAATATTTTACAAAATCAGTACCATCTATATAAAAAAACATTTTGCAAATACTGAAATAATAAAACATCAGTATGATACAAGATCAAAGACCAATAAATGCTTTCAAATTGTTAAGTGTAGTCTATATTTAATGCAACAACACTGCATATCTATTGGTTGTAAAATTCACAATATAATTCCACGAGAAATTAAACAGCATTTGAAAAAATTATACAATTGGATGTTAGATAATAGTGAAAAAATTGAAAATGTGCTCACAAGGTAATAGTTTAGTTCAACAGATGATTTATTTCACCCTCATTCATAATAAAATACTATTATTGATACATTTTTCCTTTTCTATATATTGTTTCATGAACAATATCTACTAACAGTTAAGATTATCTTTATTTTTCAACTAACCCAGTCAAACACAAGTGTTTACACTTAGCAGACTGTGTTAAAATATTATACATGTAATTACCATTTTTTTAATATTTATTGACATTCATTTGATATTGTACATTTGTTAATAGATTTGAATTTGAATTTTGAATTCGAATGTTTCATACTTTTAACCAAAAGATCGTTTTTTAACAAGAGCTGGATTGAAGTCGTGAACTGTCGAAGAATATAATTCAGATGATGTTGAGATAATTGTTGGACCTAACTCCGTTTGCATCTTGGTATCATTATCAGAGATGACAAGCACTACATAAAAATCCACAAGGGACACTAAGAGCGGTGCCTATGCGAAAGTAGCGATTCACCATTGGATTTGAATCGCTGGAAATTGAATTCATTTCGAAAAACATTCTCAGGATGTTTATTCCACATAAACCACTCTTGATGGAATTGAATGTGCCAAGTCACTTGAATACCTTCCGTGAAAGTATATATGAAAGAGAGACAAATCTCCAACTTTTCTTCGATGTTACAGACTATCAAGGTTGCCAATGATGTTCGTGTCTCCAATCAGGCGGATGGCTCTTTCCTGAATGGAATCCAGCAGCTTCAGGGTATGCTTAGGGGCGGAGTTCCATACATGAGAACAATACTCCAAAGAAGGTCTGATCTGAGCTTTATAAAGCATAAAAAATTGCTGAGGAGTGCACAGTTTCCTGGTTCGGAACAGTGTTCCAAGATTTTGAGGAGGAGCCTTTGCAATTCCAGTGACATGATTGTGCCAAGACATATTGGTGTCCATTTTAACCCCCAACAAACTTATCGAAGCAGAAAGCGGAATTTTTTGTTCTGACATGATTATATTTGGTTCGGAGACATTTATTTTTCTGGAGAAAACCGATGCCTAGGTTTTTGTGGCGTTAAATTGAACCTGGTTACTTTCACCTCACTTTCTGTTGTCCTGGAATCCAAAAGGAATGACGAAACAATCGTGCTGTCGTTAGCAAAAATGATTGTGCCAAGACATATTGGTGTCCATTTTAACCCCCATTTCAACAAACTTATCGAAGCAGACAGCGGAATTTTTTGTTCTGACATGATTATATTTGGTTCGGAGACATTTATTTTTCTGGAGAAAACCGATGCCTAGGTTTTTGTGGCGTTGAATTCAACCTGGTTACTTTCATCTCATTTTCTGTTGCTGCCGGTTAAGATGTGCATCTACAGCCGATGTCCTGGAATCCAAACGGAATGACGAAACAATCGTGCTGTCGTTAGCAAAGCAATATATTAGATTCTTGGTTTTTTTCAACAATTCGTTGATATACAATAAAGAGAGGTTTGGAGACAATATGGATCCCTGAGAAACACCAGCGTTGATGGTAAAAGTATTTGAGATATATCCATCGATTCCACTCGCAGGAAACGGTTTTGTAGGAACCTGGAGAGCCGTACACAAAAGGTGAACGATTGAAAAAAATGGTACCTTTCCGCAGACGCTAGAAACGTAGAGTCGTGATGTGGTACAGGAGTATAAGAACGTTTTTTAAGGATATAATGTGCAATTTTCTTTTTATTTGGAAGCAAATTTTCAATGTATGAATCTGCCAAAAATATAAATTCACATTCACCGAACATTTTAATGTTAGTGATGTTGGTTTCAGAGTTGGCCAGTATCGTGACTGAGGAAGGATGTGAATGGCCCAAGTACCTAGCAAATGTTTTGTGACATTTTTCCATAAATATTCTTGCATTTTCCCGATTTCGTTATAAAAAAGTCGTTGTGAAGCGATTCAGATAAAAATAATTCTATTTCTTCTTTTCAAAAAACTTTTAATTCACTCTTTGAACGCTTTTTCAATATTTTGAGATACTTTTTTTTCAATTCCACTTTTACTTCAATCACAAAGTTGAAAAGCAATTATCATTTATGATAAATAATGTAGGTAAACCATAAATACCACTTCTTTTAGTGACGCTGGCTAGCCTTTTCTGGTACCACCTCATTATTCGCACATTAAATCATTCAGAAAGAAAATATTTTTGATTCCAATAGTAATTATTTGTATCATACATGTTTCATATTTATAATCTAAAAACATCTCAAAGTTCATTATTCAATTCATATTTCTAATTTATCAACTCAACTCAATTGTATATATAAATGAAGTTAGCATGAATGAATCTTTCAATTTTTTAATTTGAGATAGTGTTTGTTGAAAAAATCATAAAAAACAATATAGGCATATTGTCAATCGATCAATCAGAAAAAATTCTCAAAATGGACTAATTTACACCTTATTAGTATCAAATTGATTACTATTCCTTGCCACACATGCAGTCTGTGACCTCCAAGAGAAACAATTTCTCCATATACTGTTGTTGATGAAGAAATTATCACATATACATCCGTTATAACCATAAAGTAATTAAATCCATATTCATTCGAAATCAGCGACTAATGGGAAAAAATTAGTGTCGTTTCCAAATACCGCTCGTAGTCCTTATATGGGTTTTCCTCGTATCTGGTATCTTGAGATGATTAATCAACTTCAATAAATAATTTATATTTTACTTGATGAAGCCATATCTGGCATTCCTTGATATTTCATCTGAGAACGTTTTACAGGAGGGATTCGCGTTTGAAGACGAATGATTACATAAATTTAAGATTCATTGTAATATCGAGAAAAAGTGACTGGATTTTCATCAATGGATATTTGATGAAAATCCAAGATAAACGTATGTGAAATTGTCTGACACTTGATGGGGATCCGTGACCACGTATTCAAGAAACGCTGGATGGTGAAATGTTCATTGAATATTTCATACAAATATATCAAGACAATTTCCTAATTAAGTTGTCGTTGAAGACCTTTGCTTATCAAAGCACCTGACCTTCGATTTCCTCAGCTCGAGTGGGCTGAAGTCAGAAACTGATGAGTTCATCTTGGCCTATCAGGATGCTGTCTTTAACATATTAGTCTACTAATTCACTTACTGTGAGCGGGTCCAGCATATGCGGTCTCGGCCTATATCCATCGACATTACTCGGCCTTTATTACCATATAAGCACTCTTACGGTATTGACGAGAAATCGGTGTTGCCCTACGCTCCAGGGGATATTGATACCGTTGTGGGAAATGATAATGGCCGAATTCATTGGAACTATTCGTTCCCCACCCGCAAACTCATGCAAGCTAATAAGCCTGATGTAGCATCACCAGGGTAAGACGATATTTGTCGTGTTGTTTTCAGCTTCCGGTGACACGAATATCGTCAAAAGAAAGATAAAAAACCGGATGAAATACCGAGATCTTACCTTCGAACTCCGCAGACATTATCTCGACCACTCTGTCATTATCTCGACCACTCTGTCATTATCTCGACTACTCTGTCTTTATCTCGACCACTATGACAAGATGGTTGTTTTCATTATTGGAGTCCTTGGTGGAATGATGTCCTTTCTACTCTCGAATCTCAAGATCATGCTTGTCTGACGATGACAGAAGTCTTGGGCGGACAAATGCAGGAGGGTGGCATTCTTGTCTAAAGGCCTCTGCTTAGGGCACATGATTCTTGGATCCAATGATCACTTATTCCACGGTGTGGAGAGTGTTCATTGTTTGATTATGCTGGCGCGCCCTACAGTTTGTGTTGGAACTTTAGGGACAGGGCTAGACCAGCTTACTCTTTGTGGAAAAATTATAGTAATGATAATATTTATTCACATATATCTGTTCACTGGCTGAGAGTCAATTGAATAAGCAATAATGTGAATTAAACATAATCATACAGAGAAAAATCAATGCCGGTCAACTGGGGTGACATTGCCCAATTTTAAAATTTAAGTTGATAATTTTCACATAACCAATTTTTTGATATCCTTGATGAAAGTTGTACCTATGGAAGATGGTTTGTAGAGGTGATTTATGTAGTTATTTTATTTTTATATCATTTCCCCTCTTAAATAAAAAATAAAATATGGTTGGGCAGAGTCACCTCGTGAAGTGGCGTCACTTTGCCCAACAGATGTTTTCTTTGCATAACAAAGCTATAAATAAAAGATGGGCAATACCACCTCCTCAGGGTGTTACAAGAGCTACAGTAAAATTGCTTAAAAAATCGAAAATAACTAGTACAGTTGCCAGAACTGTTTTTGAAATTTTGTGAACAAAAAAAGTCGTATTTTGTCGTATGAAAAATTGAAAAAACTGAAATTACAATGTAACACTTTAAATAAAAGGTGGGCAAAGTGACCCCAATTTTCGTGTGAAACGTGTAATGGACATTGCCCACTCGAAAAACAATCAACAGGTTGGGTGCAGGAACGTAATTACAAGTGGAATAAATTCTTCATCACATTTACTAATAATAATAAGTGATGGATTGTCAAAATAGTGAATTTTATTTTTCAATGAACGATTTACTATATTTCTTGCATATTGTCAAACTCAGTGCAATACCTACCAAAAATTCATTCGGTACACTGAATCAGCGAGTTGATTATGTTACAAAAATCCATCAATCTATCCATCTCTATCATCAAATCTGAATGAGAATATAAAAAAGTTTCTCTCTCTTCTTGATTTTCACTTTCAAATATCATTAGTTGTCGTAGTAATCATATTTCAATAATTAACTACTAGAAAAGAATAATTACATTGCCGTACAATTTATCGGTCGATAAAGTAAACAACTTATATCTCTCGTAAAGTATTGGAGATGCAAAAAATATCATGTGATTAATTTTACTTCTGATACAAAAAAATTGTTTGATTATCTGGACTCAACTCACTAATTAAATTAGGTGTGTAACGTTCAATTTATTGAATTAGAGTCAACTGAACTGACAAACTGATATATAACGATTAATAAATACTGAATTGAGAGTATTGCTCAATGGACTTCATTAGTCATAATGACAGCTCGTTCATTATCATGTTTGTATAAGCTTTTTGCGCTTTTATTAAAATGTAAAAAAAGTGTTTTTGTAGTTTTGAAAATGATTTATAAAGAACGGCAGATACTCAATGTTAGTGTATATTGAGCCTGCCTTCGAAAATAACCTTAAGGTATGAGACCCTTCACGTCAACATACGTTTGATGTTAAAAACTGTCAGTAACCCGTCTGAACTACAATTGAGAAAGGATGCATCAGTACCGGAAGTTCATTACCAAAATTAGTTCGGGGGTAAGTTAGGCGTACTTACCTTATGTATATAGATTGTCGGTAGTATGCGTGACTTTCAGAAAAAGTTTCACTGCAACTTTTCCGAAACGACTCGAACGCTAAACGTTCTGGAATAGAAAGGATGTATTGTAGAAAGATATCGTCAAGTTAACTCTAAGAATGTTTGACAATATTTGCGGCCGTGGAACCACATTATTGGCTGCGTTATGTTGATGACACGTTTGTGGTATGGCAACGTGGTGAAAAGACACTAAAGGATTTTCTATCATATCAAAATTCTCTCGACCCAAAAATACAATTCACAATGGACCGAGAAAACAAAGGGACTCTAGCCTTCTTGAATGTTCTTGTGAACAGACGTGAGGCGGTACATGGGGCCACATAGTTCACAGGAAACCCACACACACACAGCCAGGTACTTGCACGAAAACTCGAACCAACAGCCATAAAAAAATGGGGTATTTAAAACGTTGGTTGAGACAGCACGACGTATCTGTGAACCTGAGTGTCTTCCTGAGGAACCTAATCGCCTTAAAAATGCTTTCAAAGGGAATGAAAACAGCGAAGGAGAATTCTAGTGGGCCATAGAACCAGGAGAGAGAATGCCAAAGTAACCCAGCTAGGCTGGTCAAGGGAAAATCCCTTCTTCTCTGTGTTGAAGATGTTACAGATCAGATTGTAAGAATATCAGAGAAACAAAATTACGGTCTCTCAACACGCGTTTCGCTAACTAAGTTAGCGTCTTCAGGAGCTAATTTGGTTAGCATCGAAGGTACTGCGTTCGAAACAACGGGAACAACAACTAATATGGAAGTACAATTGAAAGGTGACCTTAGGTTAGGTTAGGTCAAAAGTGAGTGAATCTATTCGACCCTCGAAGGCCTATTAGACGTCGTAGTTCATCCGTACTGTAGTCCAACAACTGTTTGGTATAAAGCTTCGAAGGGTGAATAAACGCCTTGGAGTGAGCCAATCTTGGAAGATTCTGCCAGAAGTCCATACATCTTCTTGCCATCCAGGTGTTCAATAGTCATTTAGCAAAGTCTAAAGCGATGCCAATGAAATGTTATGTTCCTTTGAAGCTGCTTGCAACACCCTCCTTGGCTAGGGAGTCAGTAGTCTCATTGCCTTCCAGGCCAGTATTGCCAGGAATCCAGAACAGAGACAATCTGTTAAGTATTAAGCTTCAAAGGGTAAATAAACGCCTTGGAGTGAGCCAATCTTGGAAGATTCTTTCAGAAGTCTATACATCTTCTTGCCATCCAGGTGTTGAATATTTATTTGGCAAAGCCTAAAGCGAAGCCAATGAAAGATTCTGGCCCGATGAAGCTGCTTGCAAGACCGTCCTTTGCAAGGGAGTCAGCAGTCTCATTGCCTTCCAGCCCAGTATGGCCAGAAATCCAGACCAGAGACAATCTGTGAAATCTTCATATCGATGAAAGTTGTTTCTGGCAATTTGCTACCAATTCAGACATTGCTCGGTAGGAGCCAAGAGCTGTCAACGCCGCTTGACTTGTGTATGAGGTTGATATCTGGGTCCTGAGTCTGCGACTGAAAACACCTGCACCAGAACCTGAAGGTGTTTTTGTTCCATCTGTGAACCAACAACTATCTGCTCTTAAATTTCCTTCTCCCGGACTGAACAGTACTTTATAAGGCAGTTCGTAATTGACAGTTGGAAGCATGTAGTCAGAGATTATTCCCAGAATGCTGTAACAATGTCAACCAGCAGTCTGTTGTACTCTGCATCAAATTGATCTGTGCAATTAGCAATATGCACAAGTCTATATGCAGTCCATCCAGCCTGTCTTTTCAGGAAAATGTGAAGAGGAGGTAGATCTAGAAGGATATCCATGGCCGCTGACGGTGTGGTACTGATGGCACCACCGATGTAAAAATAACCAATATTCCAGTTACTATCGACTATCGCCGTGGGCTCTAAATATGGGGCAAAAATGTTACTGCGTAAATTTGTCCATGTGTCACGATAACGAGGAAGTTCTGGATGATTATCTTACATTCCAGAAAATTTTGTGTTATACCTAGCCTCTCGTCAACTTTTAATAAAGTCTAAATTGTCCATATCGCATTATATCCGGCAACATGTGAAAAATGTCTGGAAAAATCTCGGAAAATTGTGAATCGTCTAGCTCTATCCGATACCTAGACTAATTGTCGTGAATGCTCAACTTAGCAATCATTTATAGACTTCCTCAACCTGAAGGCTATGTCAATTGGAATTACTGTTTCAAATCTTTTGAACCCTATCAATATCCTCAAATAACATGTTCAGTATATTTGATTATCTATCACATATTTAACTTAGAAAAGCATCAATCAATGGTGATTTTTCAATTACACTCTTGTATACCTATTATATTTATTGTGAGTTGTTTCCACACTCTCAGTACATAAAACCACCAATTGACGACGGTTATAAAATTATCATTAAATCGTCGGTAATTCTAGAAGAATTTACTGTACGACACACTACATTAGCCTTATTCGGCATCATTACAAGAGTAGGAAGTGTAAATGTCCCCAAGTACCGAATAAACCTATGTTGAAATGACCACGTGGTGGACGAACGACCGTAGAATCGAGATTAGCACATCCAAGACGGAATTAACGGTGCTGTCGGCTATGCAGTAAATCTAGGAATCCCTGAGGCTCTATGCGAATACGTGACAGTCTGAAGAAGAGTTACAGAGTTACAGAGATTTGAATCATGTGACTAACTGTGGCTGGTGAGTTTTGTTTTATACAAGATTGGTAACTGATTAAAAGGTGACGAATCGTGTCTTGGACATCTTCAAGCTAGATTTAAATATTGTGCTTACAAGGAAAATATCCAGTTTTTCATTGCACGTATTTTCTGCCTAAGTACATTAATGAAATAGATGCAAGACCTTTTTTTCATGAAAACCTAATTTTGTTCCCAGCACCAATGAAAGGCAGTATAATACTTCAATAATATCCTCAATGGTTCAATGAGATTTGACCTATTGAAAATCACCTTGTTCAATTTCAAAATCAGGCCAGGCTCCAAAAAACCACTTATTGCATTGTTGGTTCAACTCAACTAACATTAAAAGACTCAAAAAGACTCAACTAACATTAAAAGACAATTGAATAGAACTGGCAAATACTTCATGAAAACCATATTGAAACTCATTATTACAGTTTATTGTATGATAAGGGGTTTAACAGAAACCGCGTTAATAATAATTAATATTTGAGAAAGCTATTGTATAGCGAAACACGTGTCGCGGTTTTTGTAAAACGCTTTATAGTGAGAATTATACAATGAACTGTATCTTTTATGAATGTGCAAATTCAAAATTGCATTTTTTAAGTCGTGGTATGTTCATTACGATACAATTTGAAATATATGTACAGATCAATGCTTCAGAAAGTATGTATCGAAAACACTTTCCCAACAGCAGAACAAAAATTACGGTCTCTCGACACGCTAAACCTTATGTCATGTCATAAACCTTATGTCATGTACTGGTCTCAACAATTTTAAACATTTCTCACTTATTCTATGGTCGTTCGCTATGGCATGTTGAGCGACACTAGATTTCTCCGATCTATGAAACCAAACATGAGAGACATTTTCTTTTTAGCGAGGAGCTAATATAGTCCGCATAGATCGGAAGGACACCAGCTGCTGCTGGTGCTGATGTTAGTGCTGTCATTATAGCTACCCATATACAAAAACGAGAAAGAAGATGGTGGCAGGGACAGTTTTTATCAAGTGAGACATGCTACGGCAACAACCAAATGTCAGACTTATTTTTGAACGATAGTATCTCGTTCCGCAATTTTAATGGCCACAATGTGGGATTAGCTTTGACCATTTCAATTACCTTTGTTCCATATCACATTTGCTGCTGGATAAAATAACAATGAAGTACATTATGAAGATTTTTGAATAATGAAAATATTCACAAATAACGTACCTTGTGATGTAGATTGTATTAAAAAGGCTCACTAGCGATACCACTTGTTGAACCCACCATAGGAAAAGGAGAACATGGATACAAGCAACACGCCACAATTTTTTTATGTCATGCCACCCGATGTTGACAGGTATCCATCAATCAGTTGCTAGTTGACATGACACACGTTGACAACGTGTTTCCAAAATTTTGTTGGCCAGTCTGTACTTACCTTCAGTGTTCACATCTCTGTTTCTAATTATATCTTAGCTTCATAAATATTCAACAGTGTGCTGAATAACTTCGCGAGGTTCGGTGATCCAACTAATAATTTCAAATGCTGTTTTTTAAATTAGTTGGGGCAGGGATCAAAACTAGTTGCCGAACGATTCAGTTTTTGCCAACGTTTCGAACTTTATTGAATCCATCATCAGACCTCTATAGTTATGAGGAAACAGTATACATGCCAATACATATTGCGAATTGATATAGTCTTTACCAATCTCATATTTTGTTTCCTAATGAAATTATGTTGAAGAACCCTGATGATGGATTTAATGAAGTCCAAAATGTTGGCAAAAAACTAAATTGTTCATCCCTTTTTCGTTTTATTGTTGATCCCTTTCTCAACTAATATAAAAAAACACCATTCGAAAGTATACTGACCGTTTCCTTTTATCTTTCCTCGAAAGCATATTGTAGTGCACCTGTAAAGAACAATTTTGCTTCGGTAATACCAACATACTGTATTTCTCGCCGTAGTACGCTTCGGTGTACATGCAATTAGTCCTGGTTTTTCAGAAGTTGCTTACCGAGGCATATCCCGCTAGCTGCTTCGAGCTTAAGTGAGATATGTGAAGATACGCGAAGCAATATTCGGGCAGCAACTTCAATACATCATACTGTTCTCGAGAATGCGGAAAAGTGCAGACAGCAGGACCGCATTTCGAAAATTTGCCTGGAGAGAATAAATTATCATAATTACGTGGTGACCCCAGAATACTTTATTTATTCTTACATCGGCCAGTGGCTGATCAAAAAGAGCAGTCTTCATCGTTGTACTATCCTAAAAATTTGACTGGTTTCAAGTTTGTGTGAACCTTGGAAACATTGCGTGATGTGAGATCACAAGAAAGTATTCGAAGTTTGCATTGCCTAATTCAATTCAATTTTTTCATGTATCGCCATTTTTATGTTTATTTAACAATAATATATGTTTATTTTAACAAATTCAAATAAAATACAAAACTACAATATTTACAGTATAAACAAAAGTACAGAACTACAATATAAACAAATGGAAATTATGGAAAAATAAACGAAGGGAACCTCACAAATGCTCGGGAAAGCTTGTCTTCGAAGTGTTTTAGCTTTACATTTGGAGTAATTACAAACTTTCAGTAACTGGGTGGAGCAATCAACAAGCACCAACGAATTGTCGTTGTTAATTTTTGTGCGTATTCACAAATATATACGCACACATATACACATATATACGCACAAAACAAACTTGTATACTTAAACATATTATAGATACTCTTATATTTACTCATTTAGTTTATATATTTTCTGGAAAAATAGTGGCATGGATTGTGTGTTTCTCAGAAGAAATCAACCATTTTTTTCGTTTTTTTTTGGAAGGACAAGAATGCAGGAAACTCTTCATGGCTACTGGGATAATGTTTAAAAGTCGTGGTGCAATATATGCAAAGTATCTCTGTCCAATTGTATCTTAAGTTCATTTCTAGTATTGTGGATATGATTAACGGTTTGTATACAAATTTTTTTATAGCTATAAAGCAATACTATGTTTTTTGCATACAACTTTGTGATATCCATTACGTTCGCGTCTATGAATAATTGGTTGCTGGAATATATGGAAGGGACTCCCAACATGGCCTTCAATATTCTCTTTTGTAAGATTTCTAGAGGTAGGATGTGGCAGTGTCGTACACCCCATGCTATTATTCCGTATTGCTGTAGAGATTCAACAAGAGTACAATATTTTTAGTTTGGGGAAGGGATAAAGTTCTTGAGATGGTACAACCTATAAATGAGGGATCGTATTTTCTTTGAAAACATGGCATGATGGAGTCAGAGCACCTAATTCCGTTGGCAGATCCGATTACTTTGGTGTCAACTCAGATAGTAACTCACCGAACACATACTCTCTTATTGACGATAACTCCGGACACTCGCATCTTCCTGTTCACATATCCTGCATGGAGGTGTGTCCACCAGCCCCATATTATGGAGGTGTTTGCTTAGTTGTCAATGCCCAGTCAGAAATCCTACTGCTGAGCGTAGATTTTTCCTGGCCATCGCAAGATATTTCTTCGGCGCTAGCTACCCAGTTTCGCCCAGGGTGATCCTGGCAAGACTGCATCCTTTTAGACCATCCCATCTGTTTAGGAATTGAGCATGGGTGTGACGTTTGGCTAGTTCCGCAATTGTCGAAGTCATCAGGGCGTAGGTGTCACTGGGTCCTAAAATTCTTAGTCCAGCTGCTTTCTTGGCTAAAGAGTCGGCAATGCGATTACCTTCACTCCTGTCGTGCCCTCTAACCCACCTCAGGTTAATGTTATTATCTACCGAGGCTTTGGCTAAATCTTGCTGGCACTCTAGTACTAGCCCTGAGGTAACACGTTGTATGTTCAAGGCTAATAGGGCTTGTCTACTATCAGTGCAGATTGGTATGTTTTTGCCAGAAATTTAGTTCTTGGTTATTCATTTTCTGACGATTGAGATACCAGTCAGTTCTGTTTGAACCACGATGGTATTTTTTCCCATTCCCTACTTAATTCTTAGGCTTAGTGACCTGGATAAACTCCACATTCTGAGCCTTCTTTGGTTTTTGAGCTGTAAGTATATATGCGTATTGCATTTGTAGCATCTGACTCTGTGTTCGGTTTTATTTGTATTTTGTAAGGTTTATCAAACACGAACCTGGGTTTAATTGCATCAATGGCTGCCTGCATCAGAGGTTGCGCAGCAAGCGTTTCTCGCCATAGGCTCAGCCTCAATTAACCTATTCTTACTCTGAGTTTCATACTAGCCGTGCACAATCGTAACATGGCCATTAACGCAACCTCCTCAACGTACAGGTCCAGAGGGGTCAGACCAGTAATCAATTCCACAGCCAATCGCTGTATTTGATATAATTTTTGGATGTCCGTTTCTTGTAGAACTTTCGGTCCCCATGCAATGGCTCCATACGTTAACATAGGTCTTATTATTGCATTGTAGATCCAGGTGACTACACGGCGTGAAAGACCCCATGTACGTCCCACTGTCCTTGTCCATATATGTAGCGCTACATATGTAGCGAGCATACCCAGCTGCTGAATTCTCTTCAAAATATGAATGATGAGCGACCAAAAAAGTAATAGTTTTGAAACAATCGAAGAAAGTTTGAAACCTGTTTTTAGAAATACTTTTACGTAAAATTTTTGATTGAAATGTCCATTTGAAATCCCTAATGGTAGGGTATGTCAGAAATATACAAATCAATTCAAATTTGAGAATAAATTGTCTCTTCCGCATAAGAAATTGAATGTCAGTGGATGTAGCCAACTCGTCCAAACAAGATTATAGAATGCAGAGAATCTATGATCTAGAAACTTTTATGTAGAAGAAAAGTTATTTTTTGTATGAGTTCTGTTGTAACTTCGAAAAGTAACAGTAGCTAACTGAATTGCAGTCCTACCCTGAACTATTGCAGTTGCAGCAGCTCACGAGAAATGAAGACTGCATGACGCAGTCGTGTGTGATCTACTATTTATATCAGGTTCCTGACCGTTAACTTACATCGCTTTTTCACTTTTTATGCACATACACGTATTGGTATCGTTTACACATGATCTTGCACTTTGCCGACTCACAAAAAGAAGAAATCATTATCGGTATTCGTGATGTTGGATGCTGAACCATAACGTTTGATCCTGACCACTATTATAAAATAATTACCTGAGGTCACAAAAATATGTCTGCGGTTGATGAAAATCGGCAAGATCCACTCAAGAACTATCGCATCCTTCGAATATCGATAATGAGTTGAATGTATATTATAAGGAGAATGAAGAATCAGAGCCGGAACAGAGTTTTTGGTGCCGGTGGCATGAATATTGTTATTGATTTTCACCAAGTAACGTGTTAGTGTATTCAAAATATTTTTTATCCGGTTGAGCCATATCTGCAAGATAGCATTCTGAAGTGTTCCTACACAAAGTTAATTCACAAAGTGAATTCACCTGTTTATTTTGAACCTGTTTTTGATATTAAATGTCTGTCTAGAGTTTTCCATCTGATTTTTGTCTTATTGAAACTGATATTCTGAAATTCGAGTGATTACTCAGATATTCGAAAACATATGAAACGAACGTTTTGTACAACTATTAAAAGTGACATTTTTAATAGTTGTCAAAAGTATTGAAAGATGATGTTTACAAAGTAGCAGGTTGAAAATATTTTTAACGCTAGTGTTAAAAGTATTTTAAACACAATTTTTTTCGGCCATTCAACAATATTTTTCGACCACATAGCAAAAAACAAAACATAATCATTAAATTTTCATGGAAGATACAATTACAACGGGCATTACATAGCATATTGCAGACACCCATATAGTGGCGCGTGGAATGAATACAACGATTCACATGTGTCCCCAGTTTCACCCAATTTGCTTGTGAGTGAGGAGGCATATGTCCTCTTTTAATTTTTTCGAAAACGCAGCAAAGCTACATATTTTCATTTATTTGTTGATTAATTTTGACTTTGCATACCGGGATTTCGACTTGAAACTATAAATTTTCACTTCAATCTCAAAATTTTGACTTCATAAGATGAAATATTGATGATTTGAGTCGATACATGGACTTTTAACTCGAAATTTCATCTGTGTCACCTATGAAATTGAAGTTTAGAAACTGAAGTTCAAAATTCAAATTTAAAATCGAAATGCCGACATCGGGATTATCCAAGAAACAAAAAATAAAAATATGTAACTGTTGGTTAGATTCATGAGTCAGAATAGATTCAGCCAGAATAGATTCAGAATATTTGACCAGATAGCTTATCTGTAAGAAAACAATCATTAGTAGAATGGTGATGAATGAAAGTATTTCACAGTTATCGTTAATCTTCTTCTTGAAGATGATCACTTGGTGATCGAAACACGTGTCGAGGTGTCAAAAATAACNAAATTAGTTGGGGCAGGGATCAAAACTAGTAGCCGAACGATTCAGTTTTTGCCAACGTTTCGAACTTTATTGAATCCATCATCAGACCTCTATAATTAAATAATTTTATGAGGAAACAGTATACATGCCAATACATATTGCAAATTGATATAGTTTTTACCATTCTCATATTTTGTTTCCTAATGAAATTATGTTGAAGAACCCTGATGATGGATTTAATGAAGTCCGAAATGTTGGCAAAAAACTAAATAGTTCATCCCTTTTTTGTTTTATTGTTGATCCCTTTCTCAACTAATATAAAAAAACACCATTTGAAAGTATACTGACTGTTTCCTTTTATCTTTCCTCGAAAGCATATTGTAGTGCACCTGTAAAGAACAATTTTGCTTCGGTAATACCAACATACTGTATTTCTCGCCGTAGTACGCTTCGGTGTACATGCAATTAGTCCTGGTTTTTCAGAAGTTGCTTACCGAGGCATATCCCGCTAGCTGCTTCGAGCTTAAGTGAGATATGTGAAGATACGCGAAGCAATATTCGGGCAGCAACTTCAATACATCATACTGTTCTCGAGAATGCGGAAAAGTGCAGACAGCAGGACCGCATTTCGAAAATTTGCCTGGAGAGAATAAATTATCATAATTACGTGGTGACCCCAGAATACTTTATTTATTCTTACATCGGCCAGTGGCTGATCAAAAAGAGCAGTCTTCATCGTTGTACTATCCTAAAAATTTGACTGGTTTCAAGTTTGTGTGAACCTTGGAAACATTGCGTGATGTGAGATCACAAGAAAGTATTCGAAGTTTGCATTGCCTAATTCAATTCAATTTTTTCATGTATCGCCATTTTTATGTTTATTTAACAATAATATATGTTTATTTTAACAAATTCAAATAAAATACAGAACTACAATATTTACAGTATAAACGAAAGTACAGAACTACAATATAAACAAATGGAAAGTATGGAAAAATAAACGAAGGGAACCTCACAAATGCTCGGGAAAGCTTGTCTTCGAAGTGTTTTAGCTTTACATTTGGAGTAATTACAAACTTTCAGTAACTGGGTGGAGCAATCAACAAGCACCAACGAATTGTCGTTGTTAATTTTTGTGCGTATTCACAAGTATATACGCACACATATATACCCACAAAACAAACTTGTATACATAAACATATTATAGTTACTCTTATATTTACTCATTTAGTTTATATATTTTCTGGGAAAATAGTGGCATGGATTGTGTGTCTCTCAGAAGAAATCAACCATTTTTTTCGTTTTTTTTTTGAAAGGACGAGAATGCAGGAAACTTTTCATGGCTACTGGGATAATGTTTAAAAGTCGTGGTGCAATATACGTAAAGTATCTCTGTCCAATTGTATCTTAAGTTCATTTCTAGTATTGTGGATATGATTAACGGTTTGTATACTGATTTATTTATCGCTATAAAGCAATACTATGTTTTTTGCATACAACTTTGTGATATCCATTACGTTCGCGTCTATAAATAATTGGTTGCTGGAATATATGGAAGGGACTCTCAACATGGCCTTCAATATTCTCTTTTGTAAGATTTCTAGAGGTAGGATGTGGCAGTGTCGTACGCCCCCATGCTATGATTCCGCATTGCTGTAGAGATTCAACAAGAGTACAGTATTTTTAGTTTGGGGAAGGGAATAAAGTTCTTGAGATGGTAAAACCTATAAATGAGGGATCGTATTTTCTTTGAAAACATGACATGATGAATTCAGAGCACATAATTCCGTTGGCAGATCCGATTACTTTGGTGTCAACTCAGATAGTAATATATTTGGGTTCAATCACGTTGCCAGAAATATTGATCAAAAACCACAGTTAGTTTTGATGCTGAATCTGTAGAGTAGGGAGGGTGAGCGTAGGCCCACAGTACTCAGGCCACATGTGACCCATTGTACATCCTCCCGAGGAGATGTCATCGTCCATTCTGTCCTTTCCAGAAAGGTGGACAGGTCACTAGGAGACATCTCCTTTATATCGGCAGGTGTAGGCCAAGACTCACCGAACACATACTCTCTTATTGACGATAACTCCGGACACTCGCATCTTCCTGTTCACATATCCTGCATGGAGGTGTGTCCACTAGCTCCATATTATGGAGGTGTTTGCTTAGTTGTCAATGCCCAGTCAGAAATCCTACTACTGAGCGTAGATTTTTCCTGGCCATCGCAAGATATTTCTTCGGTGCTAGCTACCCAGTTTCGCCCAGGGTGATCCTGGCAAGACTGCATCCTTTTATTCCATCCCATCTGTTTAGGGATTGAGCATGGGTGTGACGTTTGGCTAGTTCCGCAATTGTCGAAGTCATCAGGGCGTAGGTGTCACTGGGTCCTGAAATTCTTAGTCCAGCTGCTTTCTTGGCTAAAGAGTCGGCAATGCGATTACCTTCACTCCTGTCGTGCCCTCTAACCCACCTCAGGTTAATGTTATTATCTACCGAGGCTTTGGCTAAATCTTGTACTCTAGTACTAGCCCTGAGGTAACACGTTGTATGTTCAAGGCTAATAGGGCTTGTCTACTATCAGTGCAGATTGGTATGTTTTTGCCAGAAATTTAGTTCTTGGTTATTCATTTTCTGACGATTGAGATACCAGTCAGTTCTGTTTGAACCACGATGGTATTTTTCCCATTCCCTACTTAATTCTTAGGCTTAGTGACCTAGATAAACTCCACATCCTGAGCCTTCTTTGGTTTTTGAGCCGTAAGTATATATGCGTATTGCATTTGTAGCATCTGACTCTGTGTTCGGTTTTATTTGTATTTTGTAGGGTTTATCAAACACAAACCTGGGTTTAATTGCATCAATAGCTGACTGCATCAGAGGTTGCGCAGCAAGCGTTTCTCGCCATAGGCTCAGCCTCAAATAACCTATTCTTACTCTGAGTTTCATACTAGCCGTGCGCAATCGTAACATGGCCATTAACGCAACCTCCTTAACGTACAGGTCCAGAGGGGTCAGACCAGTAATTAATTCCACAGCCAATCGCTGTATTTGATATAATTTTTGGATGTCCGTTTCTTGTAGAACTCTCGGTCCCCATGCAATGGCTCCGTACGTTAACATAGGTCTTATTATTGCAGTGTAGATCCAGGTGACTACACGGCGTGAAAGACCCCATGTGCGCCCCACTGTCCTTCGACATTGCTCTACTCTGTAGGTGAGAGTTTCATGTTAGCTTCCTGTCGTAATTCACCTCTTCAGAGAAGTTTACTTTGTTTTTGAAGATTTCGGGAGGTTTTAAGCCTAATAAAACTTTTTTTGTTTTGATGCTTTATCAAGTTCAATAAAATCTTTGATGAAAATTTCCCAAACATATGTAGCGAGCATACCCAGCTGCTGAATTCTCTTCGAAAAATGAATGATGAGCGGCCAAATTTTTTTCGATGAGGAATCACCTCCTTGAATGTTTTACACTTATTCAGTTACACCCTGTATAGTTATATAGGATAACGGGCATTGAATTATTTCCAATTTCAAAGGAATTATGCTGTTCAATTTATATCACGTGATGCGTGTATTTTCATACTCCCGTGAAAGTATCTATAGAAGAGAGACAAATCTCCAAACTTTCTTCGATGTTTAACAAGAAGAAAAATCCGTTTTTTGAAATAGTTGAAAAGTAAATAGCACTCTGGTGCAAGTTGATTGGATAGCTAGTACTTTCGGTGTTGAACTGGTCCAGTATTTGTTAATAACACGGCGTCAAAAAGTATAAATAGTACACTGAAAAAAATATTTTTCAGATTGTTCTGGATAGACGACAACTCTGTGCAAACGCCATAAGATTGATGGTTAATTTTTATATTACCTCTGCCTCATATCAACCTCTCCTTTCTGGCAGTGACTCATAAATGAATTTTGAACAACCAAGTAGTGGGTGCTCGTTGCAAAGCTGTGAGTTGGACTATTCGTCGAATTGAGAAGATCATTGCTGTGTAGCATAACAATGTTGAGATTCAGTGGGTAGATAAATATAATAGCTGATATACTCGAGGAAATTCATTCAGATATATATTCAAGAACTGAGAAATGAGATAACAAGACATTCAAAAAAACTTCAGAAGACTCCGGTGCCATCGAATGTTTTGAACATGCCAAACATGTTCATGAACGTACGTTTCAGATTTGGTTAGATTTCAGTTTTTTCTGGTCGGTATGAAATTAATTTCGTTAGCTTTTGTTCACGTGGTTGGTACAAGAAGCATTGAAGATAAAAAAATACTTTATTATGTATGAATACTAACGTACACTGCCACGATCTTAGCTCTAATTCATGATCGACAAAATGTCCAATTTGCTGTTTCCAGGCAACAACTTAACTAAATCTAGAACCACTTCTGAAATGTTAGCTTTGGGTCACCTAGATGGCCTTGAATTTGGGAACAATGGATGGAATTCTACCTATCATGCTATTTTTCTGATATTGAGGATACAGGTGAATTTTATCTGCTTTTGAACCGAATATAAGTTGTTAAACTTAACTACACTCTATTTTTCGACTTTTCATGATTGCATCGGGAACCACTGGATTGGAAGTTAAACCTGTTATAAGTTGAACCTGTTATGAGCTTTCGCTCAATCTTTTTTGTTACAAGTATTACAGAACCATCAATGAAATAATCATTCCTCCANACATAGTGGTGCTAACTGCTACGGATGTGTGATTGTTCAAAAAAGTTCAGCATTCCTGCAGGACTTTTGACATGATTTACTTACGTGAGAATGAAATACGACATTAGTCCGTCATTTACTGATGTATATATGTTGCCAGGCTACATTTGGTTTTCACTGTGGCAGCTCTAGGACGGTGAATAAACACCATTCTCAAATGAATTACTAAACTCAGTTAGTGATGAGATGGAATTGGCCTATACTTGATGAAAATTCATGATAACAGTTCACCAAAACGCAACATGCATGAAGAAGGTATTGTCTACTGAAACACAATGAAGTGTTTTATATGTAAACATGTTCAAATAATTTGACAGCCCTGTTGGTTGGTCATTTCGACCTAGCTCAGCATATTTTCATTAATTTCAAACTTGGCGTATGTTGAAACAATTCAACAAGGCTTCTAAAAGAGGTCTGTTTCAAGTCAGACACCAGAGCCCAAAAATCAAGTAATCCATCCAACACCAGGAAGCACCGTTTCGACCTTCTAAAGGTATCATCGGTGATGTTAAGCTGAACCAGGAATGTTTCGTTGTGCTCAACCGTCGTATAGGAAGAAGCCTAGACAATAGTAACCATGGACATCTCTTCTTACGAAGGTATCATCTATGGGATCTATAAAAGGGTGAAACCACGAATATAAGTGATGAACAATCACATTACTCGTGGCGAAAACTGTTTTGAAACACCTCAAAAGCATTTTTCATTAGCATTTGCAACTTCTACAACACTGTTGTGAAACACGTTGTTTTAATCTGAAAGTTGAAAATTGTTTAATCACATAAAATAATATTTCGATATCCAACCATCAGTGTCAATTCAAAGTTAAGTATACATTACTATCTCTCTGTTTGGAAATATTCACCCACTATTGTTGATCAACAAATGAGAATTTTATGTACAATAGGTTTTCGAAATCGAATTTCAGAATCAGATGAAATAAATAAATCTAAACGGTGCTTGCGTCATCTATGCTGAAAGATCACATTCCTATTATAAATTTGCATAATTCTTTTATTCGCCGCTATGGCGAATGTGAATAATCGCAGTAATGGAAAGTGCTATCGTTTAGTCTCAATGCATGTGTCGAGTTTAGATTTTAGAATGGTAGCGACAATTTTATCACAAGCCTCTGCTGCAGAAAAATCGATAAAGGGGGATAGATGTTTTGAAATGTTATGATTTGAAAGTTAGGAGACAACATTGTTGTACAAGGGTCCTATGCTCATCAAATTTACCATGTGGATTCTGAAGCGGGGAAGAGAATCTCCAACTTTTTGAATTGAAAATCCCTAGCTTTGTTTTTATATTTCGAAAAACTTCATTGTACCCATTTGTTTTCACCTTCTTGAGCGTACTAGGTAGACGAAAGGTAATTTCTTTAGATTCGCGCTCTTTTATAAAGAACCCAATATATGTCGACGTATATATAAAACACATCATTTCAAAGCTGCTGAAGCTGCTGGATTCCATCCAGAAAAGAGCTAATCGCCTGACTGGAGACACGAAACTTATTGACAACCTTGATAGTCTGGAATATCGAAGAAAGGTTAGAGATTTGTCACTCTTGTATAGATACTTCAAGTGACTTGGAACATTTCATTCCACCAAGAGCGATACAAATCAGAAATACGTGACGGACTGTGGCTGCTCATCGCTCTGATGTTGAACTCAGTACTCCTCAAACTTCAGTGTTCAACAAATCTTTCATTTGGAGAACGGAGTTTATATGGAATAAACTTCCTGAGAACGTTTTTCCAAATCGATTCAATCTCCAGCGATTCAAATCCAATGTGAGTCACTACTTTTGCACAGACACCGCTCTAAAAGCGCCTTATAGATTTTCCTGTAGCGCTTGCGTTTTGTTCTTGGAAAAAAAATACATCAAATCACGAAACGTTTCGAGTAGAAAATTATAATTTGATAAATAATTTGTTTTCTACTTATTCATCTTTATACAAAAAAGGGGAAACTTCCAGAGAAATTAAGTGATTATCTAATTAACTTGATTTCAGTGGACCCAACTTCCGTGAGATGTCTACAAATCAGTATAGATCATAGACAAAAGTTCTTCCATATGCGAACTGGAAGAAAAAGTCTATCGAAAATAACTAGTTTCAAAAATATGAACATTGAAATTTCAAGCAAATCACTTTTCATTATTCAGTTAGTACTTTTAACATTCATAATGAATGAAGACATATTATTTACAACAATGCTACACATTATAATATGTGTAAACTGGCATTTTTGTCGACGGCGTCGATGGAGGCAAATGATGGCTGTGGAGGAAAATTCAATGACACATTTCGATGACAAATTGTTTTTTTTAAATTGGGTAGTCATGAGGTATTAGTGGTAGCCATAGGAACACAGAAATGATTATTCATTCATTAATGTTTCATATTCGAACAGCTTGTAGTGCGTTAGTCAGGGGCCGTTTGGAAAATTATTGAGACACAAGGATGTTACAGTGGAAATTCATATTAATGTTCACTTCCTCAGAAATCAATCAATTTGATGGTGTTCAATTTGACATTTGTTTTGATCTCCTCATCAGCACTATTTTGTTTAACTCACAGACAAAGCAGTTACTTCTTTCATAAAATCACGAAAGAAAAACTTTGCTCTTATCTTGATCAGATTCAACGCCAGAACCACAATGAACAATGACTGCATGAAGATTATAATAGTGGTCTGCTAGATTGAAGTGTTCATCTATTTCGAACCTTCGTAAGAGTTTGGTACCTCCGTCAGAGGTTGAGTCATGTTTGAAGATCATCAGTGTTATTATTAGATTGACTAGTGCCTGAGCTATACTTGTTTTCTTATAACAGTTAGTTAGTTTGGCGCATGTTTGGCAATACAGTCGATCACCTGTTGAAAGTTCCATTTTCACACTGCATACGATTCCAAATATTGATTGCAGTTTCTGATTTTTTTCATAAAATGATATCAATTATATTAACAAAACTATTGTCTCTTTTCAATCAAATCGAGTTCAAAATACAATGGTGTTTCGACAAATAGAATGATTGGGAAAAAATAATTTCCTCTTTAAATTTCAACAGAAAAGTACGACTTGATTTTTTCATCACCTTTCAATAAAGCCCATTTGTTCAATTTCAATCGTAACATTTTCGTACTATAAAAACAATAGATAATGCGTATTTTCTGTAAGATGTGTTTGTTACCATTTTTTCATGTATGTTGTAGTCTTTACCATCGACAAGGTAGAAGCCATGCCCAGCAGCCTCTATTTCTCTGAGTGAATTCTCACCTTGAATGCTTTCCACTTCACATTTTTTATCTGTTGACATTTCTATATAATCGCATTCTTGATATTTTCTCATGCATTTATAAAAACTGATATAATCCTATCTATAATTACAATTTTAAAAGGTGTCTCTATTTTCGCTTCACGTGTCAAAATCATAATAAATCAATAATTCCCCTCATTCTCAAGTTATTTATTGCTGAATAATGATTTGTTCATAACTACTACACTTTTTCTGCAGGAAAACCTACATTCACGTGTCATTTCCTTCATGTTGAATATATAAATTGTACTTATGATATTCGTCAATATTCGATTTTTTGGTATCGAATATCGCGAAAATATCATCCACATACCTTAGCCAAATATAAAATAAAATAATGTTGTTGGGTTTACTGATTACTACATAAGGACACATTGCAGAAATAAATCTGGATAGGCAATATTGTGAAATTAATTTTTATATAGCTGAAAATTGTTTTATATAAACATATATTGTAAAATGATAGATAAAGCAAAATTGTAAAATTCATTTAGGTTGGTATACCTGTATGGTTTACCTTTATAGCATAAATAGGATTAGCTCGCACTAATTCTTAGTTTTAATCTTCCTCTTTGAAGATAATCACTTGGTGATCGAAACACGTGTCGAGGTGTTAAAAATAACGATTTGGTATTGGGAAAAAACTCCAGTAATATTCATATAATATGTAGTCCGAAATAACCGAATAAGTTGTAGAAAATTGGTCCTCTAGGTCAATACGCTCAGTGTTTTCATCTATTACTTACAAGCCACACACTCCAGCCAAGCACGAGTACAATTCAGAGTTATAATTGTGTATCGAAACATAGTCTACGAGTTACAGATTTAACTGCACACGAATTCGTCCAAGTGAACTACAGACCATAACTAATTGACCCGCGCAGATCTCGTTCTGGGTAAAAAGTCAGGGTTGTTACAAAACCTAGCCTCCGCAAGAATGAAGCTTCCACACGGAACGAAACTCTGCATCAACCTCCATACGTTAATTAATGAATTATTAACGGAGTTTCATTTATGAAGAAGCGTGCAATTTCTCACCGCAAAGCTGCAAATCTTTTGTTAAGTTAAATTCGTAAGTAACTTGGTTTTCATGAATTTCATCTGTAAATGAAGTGAATAATTGCATTCATTTTCATTTATATAACTTTCTTAAAATCATAATCGTTAAATCAGTCTCGATAGTTACCAAGTACCAAGGACTTCATAACCTTCCCTGGTAAACCTTCTATCTCAAATCAGAAAGGGTTCACATACTCAAATTCGATTTGTGTAACTTTTCACCTCGAAAATTATTCAGTCTTCCACATCAGAATCTATTTTTGATAATACGGTTTAATGTATGTTGATAAGTAGGTACGATCATATTTAATCTGATATTATATTTGAATGATTCCAGGAAATATAAAATAACTCGAATATTGTGAGACAAATTACTGGAGATGCCAGTGCAACTATTATAGTTTATAATGGTTGTTATAGTAACTATATATTATAGTTATAATATAAAAACTGTCCTAAATGTAAGGGGTAATACGTCAAGGCAAATTAATAGCGGAGACAAAAACTCATTTGGTTTGTTAGGTTATGAAATGCTTTGAATCTTTAACTGTAATACAGCTATGAGTAATTTACTAGACACAAATTTGTCAGTGTATGTAATTTATGGACTTCCATTTACATTGAAATTCAACAAATATGGCAGGGAACATGTCGGAAATGATAAGCAATGATAAAATGTTCTTGGGAGCGTTCAATAAATAGTATACAGGGTGTAACTGAATAAGTGTAAAACATTCAAGGAGGTGATTCCTCATCGAAAAAAGATAGGATCTTTCATATAAAGAAACTTCATTGGAGCATCCCTTGTTAAGATACAGCCCCTTAAAGGGGGTACATAAAATTTGTATAACAATTTTTTTCACAAACACTGAAAAAGTTANATGATATATTTTAGCTTTTGTTCACGTGGTTGGTACAAGAAGCATTGAAGATAAAAAAATACTTTATTATGTGTGAATACTAACGTACACTGCCACGATCTTAGCTCTAATTCATGATGGACAAAATGTCCAATTTGCTGTTTCCAGGCAACAACTTAACTAAATCTAGAACCACTTCTGAAATGTTAGCTTTGGGTCACCTAGATGGCCTTGAATTTGGGAACAATGGATGGAATTCTACCTATCATGCTATTTTTCTGATATTGAGGATACAGGTGAATTTTATCTGCTTTTGAACCGAATATAAGTTGTTAAACTTAACTACACTCTATTTTTCGACTTTTGATGATTGCATCGGGAACCACTGGATTGGAAGTTAAACCTGTTATAAGTTGAACCTGTTATGAGCTTTCGCTCAATCTTTTTTGTTACAAGTATTACAGAACCATCAATGAAATAATCATTCCTCCAGGAGTAAGATTCTCCATCTGAGTCTTCAACTTGAGTGCCATCATTATTTCAAGAAAAATTCAAGCAAAATCATCAGACAATAACGAAAAATTATTCAATTGACAAGGTTGTAGGTTTAAACTTCCTGTGGTTATTTGAGTTTGCTTGGCTGAATCATGGTGGAGAATATGAAAATTTCTACATGTGATGAGGTGGTGCCATTATTTTCATTTTCATTTGAAGTGGCTGCCCTATTTCAATGACAAATGTCAAAAATTGAATCATACTGTCATACAATCATTTGTCAAACTTTCAAATGTTTATTTGAAGTTGTAACGTCAGAATAAATCAATATGAACTTGAGAGCAAAGATAGGCAACATTATAATATAAAGCGACTCATCATTTTTAAGAGAAATACTGAGCTTCATTAGCTTTTTGTCTATCTAGGTACTTGTATTTGACATTTCAAAAAAGTGATTCTTTGGAGAAATAAAGTGAACTGAAACATTTCTCAATATAAATTCTTATTTTTGTTCAAGCATAAACATGCAACGCATACAGTAACACGTATATGCATCCAGGATAAATAACAACAATCTTCTGGCCCACAAACTAACGCGAACCATTCAGTCCATATAAATCTACTTCCTGGAGGCGAACTAAGAATTCATCGTTAAAGTTTCAGACGTCGTATGCGTTGAAGTCTACTCAGTTCCTGGAAAAAATATTACATTAATGAGTGAACCTGATCGTGTACATGCCAACTCACATATCTTCAGAGTAACGCACGCTGACGGAAGGATATTCCTATGTAATCGGTCTTTACTGCAAGAAGTTTGTATATGGTATATGGTTTGAATTCTCTAAAGGCTAGAGGCTATTTCAGAAGAGTTCTCTTACTGAAAGGTATGACAAGGATTGATCAAGTTCTTGGTGGTTTCTCATGGAATGAAGACAAAAATGGAAAAGAATGATGAATTTGTGACATCAAAGCATAAATAATTTGGGCATTCTCTGAAAGTACAATTCGCAGATACTATAATATTTTGTGATTGAACGAACATTTCCATTTTTCACGTTGATCTCTTTCTTATTAAAACAACGATAAAAATAAAATAGAAACAACAATAAAAATTAATTGGCGCTCCGACATCATTAAAACTTCGTTCTTGAAATTTTTCGTCATGAACAACACTTGTAAAATGCTGTTCATGTAGCAAGTGTTTCCTAAATTATCCAATCCAATTTTCTTCTCTAGATTTTCAGGACAACTATCTACTGATTCGTAAGGAAGAACATGTTTCACGGAATCTCCATAAAAACCATCTCTCAAGCTGCTATCGATCCTTCCAAGTGAAGAAGGGTTTCGTAGAGGGATCGATTCGTCTCTTGCTTCATGAAGCTCTTCCACTGAAAGGGAACCAGTTGAGGACTGGAACTCATATTTGGGGAGCAAGTGCGGTCCACTGACCGCAGTGAAAAAGAAGAAGGTGGATCAATCACTTGTGAATTAACCTTGATAGGAGACTGATGAATATCCACATATCTCGGCTTGTTTCGAAGAGGTTTCAGTTCCGTACTGAAATCAGGGCAATGCATGATCTCATCAAAATTATGTGAAGGAAAAATAGTTCCAAGTACTGAAGCAGCATTGCCACGTTGAATAGCAATACTAATTCTTTCTATCAAAAAAGAGGTAGAAAGAAATTTAATATTTCCATTGTATTGTATTGGTTATTTCAAAAGTTATGTCCGTTTCGAAGTCGTGTTTTTGGAGCTCCATATGTAATTAAATATTTACACTGCTGTGTCGTGGTATAACAGGGTTGTCAAGGAAGTGCCCGGCCTGACCCAGAGATGGTGGTAGTTGTTAGAAAAATATCACTGTATTAGAAAGTATACAATCTATTATTCATATATTAATCTATAATCAAGTCTGAAGACACTGCATCAGTAGCGAATGTTTTCGGCAAATTGGTGAAAATGGAGAAAATTGGTCATCGTTATGTGGTACAATTGAGCAAAACCATTATCGTGAAGACGTTTCGATAGAGTATTTAGCGAAGTTTCACAGCCACAAAGCAGAATTCTTGCATCGGTTCATAACCATAGATGTAACATGGGTCTATCATTTTATATCCGAGACAAAAAAAACAATCAAAACATTGGACTCAAAAGATAGAACAGGCTTCAAAGAAAGCCAAGACCGTTTCATCTGCAGACATCGATTATTTTGGATGAGCCTGGAATAATTTTCATTTATTATCTCAAAAATGGTAAAATTAACATCAGTGAACTTGTTGTTTGAGTGGAGAAATCAAGCAAAAACGGCTAAGAAAAGGTTTTGTTCCATCAAGACAATGCACCAGCTCACAAATCTATTATCGCAATGACCAAAATCAACGAATTGAAATTTGAATTGCTACCTCATGTACCTTATTTGCCAGATTTAGCACCCTCGAATTATTTTCGGTTCCAAACTTGAAAGGATGGCTCATTGGCCAAAGATTTTCAACGATAAAGAAGTGATGTTGATGATTAATTACTATTTTGAGGAGCAAGATAGTTCTTAATATTAAAACGGTGAAGAACTTATTGAATGTTGATTATGTTGAAAAATAAATAATTTTTTTTGATACATTTTTGTGTTTTCTGTATTGCACCGGGAGACCATCCACGTACGCTGATCGATAGAGAATTTTCTACTCTATACATTGATGCTGTTTATTTTTTTCCCAAATTTTGAGTTTCTGCCTCTTTTCAGCTTGTTACTATATGATGTCGTTAGAGGCGCTGTTCGACCTTGGTTAACGAAATTTCGTTCCGGTGAGTTCAGCCTCGGAGATGGTCGACCTACAGTAATTCAGGACGAGGATTTGAGGACCCTTGTGGAGATTCATTCATCACGAACGATGAGTGGGATGGCAGAGAAACTGGGCGTTAGCTTCCATGCGTTTTTTGGTGGTTTGAAACGTATTGGATAGGTGAAAAACCTTAAAAAGTGGGTGCCCCACCATTTGAACGAGCGACATAAATCATCACGTTCTGAAGTATGATCCTGTTTGCTTTTGCGCAACCAAAACAATACTTTGTTGGATCAGATCGTCACGTGTGATGGAAAGTGGATCCTCTACCCAGGCATTTTACAAAGTCACAAACCCACCATTAAAAAATCGTGGTAACTGTATGGTAGTTATTCACTATAACTAAGCCATACCATCACAGCTGAGACCTATCGTGACGAAACCAACGAAATGTAGCACAAATTGAGTCAGCAGTAGCTCACCCTGAATAATATGACTTTCTTCTTTAGTTTGGAAGATTCCCAGAATGTTTGTGTGTGAAGATGAAGAGTTAGAAAGTCAAAACTTTCCTTCCCAAAAAGTGACTTTCCATCTACTCGATGACTTTTAATTTTACTTGAGTTTAGGTGAATACTACCCAAGACCAAACCGTTTTTTTAACACCTCGACATGTGTTTCGATCACCAAGTTATCATTTTCAAGAGGAAGACAAACTAATCATATTTGCAAAGTTACCCTCATTCATACCCTAGATACCTCTTCTAAGTACCTGCACCTTAAATGTCTCAAATTGATTTTACAATATTGCCTCATCTACTAGTCTTAAATTAATGTGTCCTTATGTAATAGTCAGGTAAATCCAATAATTAAAATATTATTTTAACAAGCTATATAGTATACTATTGAGTATTGGTCCACCAGCGTTATTCATAATATTATTATGTTTACTTATTTCTTCATTCTCATAGGCATCTAGATGCCTGTTCTCGACTTTCTCTATTGGACTTCCTAAAAGACTCCGTAGTATATGACTTGTTTCAAAAACCGCCTTCATACCCAGTTCCATGAAATTCTTTCCAAAGTTCTTCGTGTATTGGTGATATGAAACTGAGATATGTTTATCTTGGTTTTTGTCGTTTTTAAAAGTTGAGATTTCGTTCATTCTTAACCTAAACTTTTTCTTCCTTATTATGTCGTCTACAATACCCCTCGAAAACCGTTACTGGTTGCTATTTTCTCTATCGTACGTTTTTTTTTGTGAACCTCTCATTTGTTAAAGGAAAAGTCCACAGTGATGTGAACTGTACGTCCTTGTATCTTTCCAAATACATCGTATTCTAGACCTCCATATTGGCTCCTCATTATCAAAACGTCAAGAAATGGAAGTTGTCCTTTATTTTCCAACTCATACGTGAATTTTATTGTTGGAAATCTGTTATTCAAAAAGGAAACAAAGTCCACAATATTCAAATTTTTGTTATCAAATATCGCGAAAACACCATCCACAAACCTTAGCCATAGGAAAATACTTTGACTCTTTTTTGGTTTCCATTTCGAATCTGCTCATGGACAGGCTTGCCAGGTTTGGGAACAAGGGGTTACCTATAGCTGCTCCCTCCTGTAGTTCATAACCTTCTACCTGTGACCGGTTTTGTTTTATTACTACACGAAAGGTTCCAAACAGTGCATCACAAGTACATAATTGAGTGCAGGTATTAACTAATTATAAATTAGGAAACATTAGGAAAAACCTTTCATAAATAGATCCATTTAAATGTTAATGTAATTGAAGAATATTATCGAAGTTATAACGAATGTGACCTGCAGGCTGCAAAAACCCATTGTTTGGTAGGTTGCATTCATCAACTGTTTCGACAGTGTTATCATTGAATAAAGCATTTTTTGCTTTTTTAACCTTCATCGCTACCAAATCAAGCTTTGATCTGTTTGATCCAAAAGCTGATTCAGACGAGAATTCAAACCTCCCATCAATTTATTTACCATCTAGAATTCCACACTGTTTAAAAATAAAATGCTTCGTCTACTTCTTCCTGGTTGATCGAGATATTAGCTCATGAATTGCGTTATCGTCGATGATCAAAACAACAAACAAGTATAATTTTGAAGTGAGAGTAATCATAAGTTGCCAGACAACTCGAAGGCAAAGGTTTACTTTAATTATCCGTAAGATTCCACATAAATGCCTCGCTATTCATTTAACATTATTATGTACAGGTCAAAAGGTTGTGCTATTCAGATTTTTCCCTGTTCGACAACTAATGGCATGCATACCGATTCATCTGCTTGAGTCTTATTATTACCTCAATAATGTTGAATAACAGCTGATTGATTTTGCCGATAGTGTGATAGGATTGTTTTTATTTCTTAATTAATTTTCTATTATTACATACTTCTCTGCTGTGATAGGTAATTACTGTGAGCTCGAAGTGAAATACTGAAATGTTGCAAGAAGAGTTTACAGGATGCGAAAAGGGAATAGATTCATACATTTGTAATCAATCGAGTTGTCATGCTGGAAACGCACTCTCTCTCTCTCTATTTTTGTGGTATGTATTATTCAATGTATCATTGAAAAACAATTATTTTACAAATCATCTTCCACCTGTGAGATCTTGAAGCAAGATCGTTGACCCTACCTCTTTGGGTAAGTATTTCACCAACGTAATAGGTTAACATCTGTCAACAAGGAAGGATTCCACAAAGATCACACTTCCCCACAGGACTTGAGAGAACTAACATTCAGGAATGAACACCGTTGGAACACCACAATTCTTTTCTGGTATCTACGGCATCAAAATCTACGATTTTCAACATCGTTTTTTGGGGTAGGTTATATTCGAACCGTCTAGACAGCATTAGTCCTACCATATAACGTAGACAGATTCTTCTCAGTAGAAGTTCTGATCGAAGTCGCATTCGAACTTATTATTGACAATTGTTTATAGGCAGAAAATACATTGAACATCATGATATTGTTTGAATAAAAAGGTTATATTTTTAGGAGTGACTTATTTTTGGAAAAGAAAGTTTTTGGCTTTCTACTACTCCATCTTGATACAAAAAATATGGGAATTTTCCAAATAAAGGAAGGAAGTAATCAATTTTAAAATAAGTAACTCTATACATGGATGTGTAGATCATGCAATGAAGTAACTTTCAGACACAAACTGGAAGAAAAATCCCTCCTGAAACAGCTACTTCCATATAAACATTGAATTAAAAAAAAGAAAAATTCTTTCGCAACAAATACTTTTATATGATCACTAAATTATACAAAAGACACTATTCTCTACTCAATAAGTATTCCAAACATTCTTCTTGGAATGAAATGGAGTATCATTCACAGGAGTTCGACACTAAATGAATGGTAAAAAATTGCACTTACATGGAACAGTGTCATCCCCCCTGGTAGACATCGATGATTCGCTGTAAAACATTTGCCTCAGGCTCTTCAGTGCCAATCTAGATAACAATATACGAACACAATTCATTAATGATTTTATTTTTATGCAAGCGATCCACCTCTGAACGACGTATTGAAACTAAAGGTAACCAATCAAAAAAGGATAGCAACAAAAACTATGAATGAAATTTTTATGCAGAAGGTCTTAGATCTATTACAGAAAATTCATGAAACTATGAATAAGTTCAAGTACAGTTATTGAGTAAAACAACCTTTTTTTCTTATTCTTGGTAATTGTGTAATGGAATGTTTTATAAAATACTATAATTTCTCATAGGAGGTGATAATATAAACAACATTCACGTAGAAAAAGATTAATTATAAGAGATGTCGTGTTTTGAAATTAGTCATTGTTGATCTGTGATTACTTGAGTAAATCGAAAGGAGTGCGTTCATTCGAATAAAAATGAGTTGTTCAACAAGGAAAGTTTGTATTCTAGTTAACTTAAGAATGCCTATACCATTTCCCAAGTTTTTCGTAATTATGTAGTTTTCAGTTATTTTTTGGCATTCATTCAAAAAAACACTTCATTGTAATATTTTCTCTGAAGTTTCACAAAAACGCAACACATGTTTCGTTATACAATAGCTTCTTCAGGCGTGTCTTTACTTAGTGAGTTGGTGAAATTGTATAGCGAAAAACGTGTTGCGTTTTTGTAAAACTGTTTAGTGAAAATATCACAATAAAGTGATTCTTCAATACGTTATAAAAGTACAAAGTTTGCTCCTTTACCCGTAATGCCGTTTTCAAGAAACACAATACAAGTTTTTGACTTTCTACTACTCCATCTTGATACAAAAAATGTGGAAATCTTCCAAAGAAAGGAAGGAAGTGATCAGTTTGAAAATGAGTAACTCTATACATGGATGTGTATGTAGATCATGCAAAGAAGTAATTTTTTTTTTTCTTCCACTTCTTTGCATGATCTACACATCCATATATTGAGTTACTTATTTGAAATTGATCACTTCCTTCCTTTCTTTGGAAGTTTCCTACATTTTTTTTATCCCAAAAAATTAGTCACCCCTAAAAATATAAGCCTCTCTATTTAAATAATAAACTGTTCCTTGAAAACGGATTTTCATCAAATATTGGCCATTTCCATCACATAATTCAATACATTTCATACTAGCGCCCTTTTTTATTGTGCTTTATAATATTTCTCACTCTGCAGGCGTTCTACTTGTTCATTATTATAAAGAAAGACAAATGGTTTTTTTTCATCAATACCAATCCATCCTGAAATTTTTTTTCTAGATTGAAGAAAAAACGTATTTTTCTAAAATTTCTCTGGTCACGTTTTTGTCTCTTCCAGAAAACGTATGCTGTAACGATCGATTAATAAAAAAATGATACTACAAATACATTCATATCGATATATCTGACACTCGAAATTTTTTGAAGAAATTCAATGTTATTTTGAAGAAATATGTACCGCCTGGGCGGTTTTTCAGAAATTCGTTGATGATCCGAACATTTTCATATTTTACACAACTAATAAATATCTCGATATACACTGTGAATCACTGTTGCTAGAAAAAATGCAGGAAGATGAATATAAAATACTGCATCAGCATTTTAGGAAAATTCTGGAATTCGCCGATTTTTCATCAAAGTGAAATTTTCTCGTCTACTTTCACCAAGCAACAGTAAAAGTCAACATAAAATAGTTTAGTGACATTTGGTATCGATTTGGGATATTTTGAAATTCTTCTTTTAGTAATCTACAAAGTTTCACCTAATGGTTTCATGAAAATCACCTTTTCTTTCCATAGACTACTTGAATTTTTTTCAGCTACATCTACTATGATCGTTGACTGTGTCCACGAGTTGCCTGAATATTCAAATAATCTTTTCGTTCAAGGTTTTAGGAGGTATTACCAGTTGAAGGTCTTCTATGTCTGTTATTGAAATTCGTATACATTATTGCCAGAACTGAAATCAACATCCTAGTAACGTTTTTTGGTTCGGAAAAGAATAATAGCTTCAGATTGCTCGTTGCTTTCATATGTTATTTATGCTGAACATATCGTCAGTCAGCCCATTCATCCAGTCAGCCCATTCATCATTGTCAATTTCAGACCAATTGTTGTATATTTCCTAATGCATATCACACTCCCAATCTCATATCAAACCAACTTCTCCTATTTTCTCATTGTTAACAGGCTTCATCCAGATTAAGCCACTCATTTTTAGACGCTGAAAATGTGAAGTGTGATATGGACGCTTGCAAATCCAAATTGATGCAGCTAGTGTAATCAATTTGCAGGATAGAACAAAAATCTGATTCGAACTCTAGTCTATTACTCGAATCAGCAAAATATTGATGAGTATATACTTAAACTAACGGCATTAAACAATCTTCAGAAACGGCAATATAGTAATGACAGCCTTAGACAAGCATCGCAACCAGAACCCCAACTCTTTTCACCAAACATGTTCAGGAGATTAAAGTAGAGTAACTCCTAACGCTGAACCTGACCACTTTCAGAAATATGTGAATGAGTTCGGATAGAAATTGGCGAAAAAATGTATCGTGAAAGTTCCGCTAATTTTGAACAGAGTGATTCATAAAAAGGCAAACGAAGTATGGAATCGAACCTTTGCACTGTTCATAGTTCAGAACCACATTTTGCAATTTCCAAATTTTCGAGCGCATTCAAAAGTCTGGTGTCATAAACCAATTTCAACAATTTTACACAACATTCATTTATTCTATGGTAATTTGACAAATGTGTTGGACGGTACAAAAATTTCTGGTTTCAGTCGCATATACTAATCTGTTCAGAAAAAATTCATTTTCATTTTCTTAAAAAGTATCGGAACAGTTGCAATTTTTGTTATGTCCTTGATCCTGATTCAGCACTATTTTCAATATTTATTTCCAAATTGCACTCTGATCCTCAATACCCCTCTACATCCAACTGAACCTTTTCAAATAAAGTGCAAACACGAGTCATGAGCTCAATCAAAATCATAATCTGATCGGTACTGCCCTAAAAATTATCATCTCTTTCTTGAGTGAAAAAAAAAATTCGTCAGCGGTACTGTCGGTTACTGAATGAAACAATGCTAATGAAATAATAAATGAATTCGTGTTGATAATCACGGGTTGAGCTTTATTCTGATTGCAAAAAACTGAATAACCGTGGGGCAAACAGGAAGAATGAACCATAAATCTAATGAAATCAAAGTAAGTACCTTTGCTATTCGACAATAACGTTCAACTTTCACAAATATAGGTATAAATAAATCTTGATTATGTGGAAGTTAATCTGAAGCTGACTCTATTGCATTTCAAGTTTGCAACAGAATTAAATAGTCCAGTTCTTGTGGTATAAAAAGATGTTCAAAATTCGTATCGAATGCAAGTGAGCTAATTGCTGATGCAAAACACAGCAATATTCATCTGACTCTTTTATTATTTCTACATTTCAAATTAGAATTTCTAGAATTGAAACAATGCAATATCAATATATGCAGTAATATCAATTAGAATATATATGTCGTTTCGCAATAACTTTTCGATAAACCAGGGTGTGGATAATTAATGAGTAAATTTGATATGAGAAAAAAGAGCTACCAAATGCAGTACTTAAATCTACATGGCCACCTATTTCCGGTCTTCATCAGGATTATGTATATAATAAGTATCCTTCTTGGGAGTTCTTGGTTCAAAACACAAGCACTACAGGAAAATCCTCAAGGCGCTCTCAGAGTGGTGCCTGTGCGAAAGTAGCAATTCACATTGGATTTTCAGGAAGTTTATTCCACATAAACGCAGTTCTCCAGATGAAAGAGTTTTCAAACAATGGAGTTGGAGGTGTCTTGAGTTGAACCTCAAAACGTTGAATAGCCACAGTCCGTCAATTATTTCTTATATATACCACTTTTGGTGGAATCAAATGTGCCAAGTCACTTGAACACTTTCCGTGAAAGTATCCATAGAAGAGAAAAATCTCCAACATTTTTCCGATGTTCCAGGCTATCAAGGCTCTTTTTTGGATGGAATACAGCAACAGGGCATGTTTGAGGACCGTTTTCTGGTTCGGAACAGTGTTTCAAGCTTTTGAGAAGCAATCTTTGCAATTCCAGCAACATAATTGTGCCAAGACATATTGGTGTCTATGTTAACCCCCAACAAACCTATCGAAACAGAATGCGGAATTGTCTGACCTGACAAACTTATCGAAACAGAATGCGAAATTGTCTGACCTGACAATATTATATCCACCAATTTTTCAACCGACAGATTTCAACAATTGGATAAAATATTTTTGAAGGGATTTCAAAGTTACTTCTTGTGATGAAATTCAATGATATTACACTCATTCGAAATATCCTTCACAAATGTATCATCTCTTTCACCAAGCGATTTCCTGGAATCTTTAAAGTCCACTAGATAATCGTAAGGACAACAAGAGGATTACTCTGAATTCTTGGGGTTCTTGTTGAATACTCTTCGTGAGCAAAAACATAACAGAATCAATACTCCTGATCGCTCTGGATTAAATGATTCCATACTGTCTTTTTTGTCTTGTGTTTGTAGATATTTTGCTGGAAAATTCCTCACTTGTTTACTTTGTAGTAAATGTTCAAGAGGTAGCAAAAACGAATGTGATTTTTTGGAACTTCAACTAGCGTTTACTAATATAACTGATAACCAGTCCGTGCGAAGCTTATTGTTGAATCACCTGAAAATGTAACTATTAACAGGTGATGATCAACTGTATTGCCAAACATGCGCAAAACTAACTGACTATTTCAAGAAAACAAGTATAGCCGAGGTACCAGTCAACCTAATGATAACACTGATGATTTTCAAACATGACACAACCTCCGACAGAAACACCAAACTCTTACGAAGGTTTGAAATAGATGAACACTTCAATCTAGCAGACCACTATTATAATCTTCATGCAGTCATTGATCACTGTGGTTCTGGCGGTGAATCTGGCCGTTATTACACATTGGTCAAAGATGAAACAGACTGGTTTAAATTTGACGATAGTCGTGTCACTAAATGTTCTGACGATGTCTTGAATTTATTGGAGCCTCTGGAGATACCCAGCAAATAATTCATTGCCTCAACAGGGGTAAGAAAACTTTGAGGTTGAGAGTGATAACACAAGGAAAAATCAACGTTGACAGGTCGCGGTTTGTGGTAAGTAACTTTTGTTAGATTTGAGAAAATGTATGAAAAGGAATTTCGTTTGTGCATTCCTTTTTGGCGAAAAGAAATACTGTTGAATCTGAGGTTTGACTTGATAAATATCATTTGGACTTCGTTCCAGGGATAATACTCATTGGGAAGTGGTTTGCTAAGTTTAAACAGGGTGAAATGATTACCGAGGATGATGCACGCAGTGACTCTGAAGAGTTCGTTACCGACGATAGCATCAAGAATATAAACAAAAAAAATTTGGATGACCTCAGATCGAAATTGATCAAGATAGCTGAGGCTCTCAAGTTATCAATGGAACGTGTTGGATGTATCGTGCATGAATATTTTGGATATGTGAAAGCTCTGTTCAAAGTGTGTGCCGCGAGAGCTTACAATCGACCAAAACCAACAATGAATTAATGATTCTGAGGGGTGTTTGAATTCGTTCCACCATGATAAACCCGAATTTCTGTGTTGAAATGTGACATTGAATGAAACAGGACTTCGAATTGCTTCCCCATCCACCGTGTTCTCCAGATTTCGTCCGAGAGACTTTTTTTTTCATTCTCGGGGCTCAAGAGAATGCTCGCTGGGAAAAAAATTGGCGCCGCTCAAAAGGCCTATTATGAAGTTACAGACAAATCGTACTATAAAAATGGCATCAAAAAATTGTATTGCAATCAAAGACAACTATATTGAATGATAAAATCAAATTTTGTAAGAAAAATTTCTTTGTTAGNACAATGTAAGTCCGAACTGATGAAATACACCAAAAAATATTGTCAACCACCTTCAAACTCCTTATTTTTGTTATATCTGAGTTGAAAATAAATATTATATCACTTTGTATTTTTGTAACTGCCTGAAGCTGTTAGAGAGTGTGTATCTTCATCACCACAGGATTGAAGAAGGACTTTTTTTAGTTAGCTTATCACAAAGATTTTCTCATGCGTGAGTATTCGAACTAAATACAGACAGTACTATTTAAATCATTCTGAACATTTCACAGAACAAAAATATTGTTGTTTCTAATTATTATACTGTTTTGAATACTCAAGTGAAATGACATTCACAAAAAGTAAATTGCGAAATTTTCTTCGATTCCGATGATTCAAAACAGGCGGAAAAGGTTCAATTCCTCTCATGAATATCCTATTTCAAAACTATGTTATTACTAACGAGCTCATCTCGTTGCGATAAATCCAGCTCATTTGAACTGGTAAATAGTGTACTTCATTAATATTTATCTCCAGTAAACATGTACATTACCATAATCGTCGTAATATTTACCAATGTAAATTCAGTAATAATTACTCATCAGGAAAATATGAAAATGTACGCAACATGTACGGGACATCATTAAAAATAACCTACACTCGTCATTCGTATCTGTGGCATGTTCTGCACTTCCTCTTCCCAATCGGTAAATTTATTTGTAGTGCTCGTTCAACTTCTGATTGCTATAAATCTCAAGAAGAAAACTTGAAAAAGTGGAGTTGTTCTCTAGAAACACAAGCTGCACTGTTAATTACTGTTTATTTTATGATTCGCTTCAGTTTTAATCGCTGCAACCATATTCTGACGAAAAAATGGGTGATTCAGAAAGACTCGAGGAGAAATTGTGAAATAATCACACCGTTATGTTTCGAATGAGCCATTTTCTCTGATTTTAACAACCATCTCAGGAGCATTTGTGAAGATAGAATTCAAGTGGAATTGAAATTTGTTCACAGTAATAGCTACATAACAAAAACTTATTATTGTATTTCGGCTGTTTCAAAAGGTTTATCCGTTTCAATGTCATATGTTTTTGTAGCCCCATATCTCAATAAATACTCATTTCATTGTGTCGTGGTATATATTGATCGATAGAGAATTTTGTACTATATACATTGATGATGATTGTTATTTTCTATATATCGATATTTTGCCTCTTTTCAGCTAAAGCGACTTTCGGCAATTTTTTCTTTACGAATTTAAATTAAACCAAAGCGCAGCCAAAACAGCCCAAAAAATCAATCAGGCGTTTGGCAAAGATAGTGTCAATGAACGCCCTGTTCGACGTTGGTTTGCGAAATTCCGTTCCGGAGAGTAAGGCTTCGAAGATGAGCTCCGAAATGGTTGACCTACAGTAATACAAAACGTAGATTTGAGCACCCTGGTGCAGACTGACCCATCACTGGTGCGTTAGATGGTGAAAGAACTGGGCGTCAGTCCCCTTGCGGTTTTTGATGATTCAAAAATATTGGAAAGCTAGAAGAGTGGATGTCCCACGATTTGAAAGATCGACAGAAATTGTCACGTTTCTTTTTTTCTTTCGCGTATCCAAAACGATCCATGTATGGTGGTCAGCGGCTGGTGCGATTCACTATAAGTTTCTGCGGGTACCGCCTCTCGACACACACTAACAGGATTTCGCAAAGCTTTCTCCCGACAACCAAACTCAAAGTATTCACCTTACATCATCTGGTTGTGGTTAATCTAGTGACGGGGCCATTGGTTGCCTTCGATCGAACGCTCGCACAAGTTAACTACGCTCTTATTTCGCCAGAGAGTGCTCGCGTCATACACCAGCCCCAGCTAACCAACCAATTCGGTCGGAAATTTTGTCGCACTCGGATACTAGTAGCTTCGTTCATCCTGAGCCCGATACGTCTGCCTTGGTGCCCTCCAAGTCTAGACTCTGATACTAGTTCCGATTGGATGGACCGCAAACCCCGATACCTCGAACCTCGTCCAGTACCTCAGTAAGGGGTTGCCGCTAAGAGGCCAACGCCAATAGCGATGAATGCTCACTAGTCTCCAGCCGCGAGCGTGCACTTCTTCCCCCACCTAGAACGCATTTTAGGGAAGTTATTACTCATTTGTCGTTATGTCGAAGACGTCGCTCCCATTACCCATGTATATGCGGGATAGGGCGGTTCGCTAATAACTTTTGGGTGTACGCCGTGTGGTCTGCACCGCACACCCGTACTTCACCCCAGAGACACTCATGTTAGAAAAACCACCTTCCCAACGTTGGATAAGTAACCATCAAAGGCTCTTGCGAGACTCCTTTCCCACACGTCTAGCTTGAAACCGGCCAACGCCTCTTACCTGCAGATGCTCGATTGGAAAGCGAATCCGCTGCCCCCAAGAGGCTAACGCCAATGGAGATGAAGGCTCACTAGCCTCCAGCCGCGAGCGGGCACTTCATTCCCCCCTAGAACTCATTTTGTGATGTTGGAAAAATTCCCTTCCCAACGTTTGATTAGTAACCGTCGAGGACTCTTTCGAGCGACCTCTACTACATATCTTATTTCGATGAAGTCGCGCACGTTACCTGTGTGGGTGCGGGATAGGGCAGTTCGCCAACAACTTTTGGGTATACGCCATGTGGTCTGCACCGCATACCCTTACTTCACCCCAGAGACACTCATGTTAGGAAAGCTACGTTTCCAACGTTGGATAAGTAACCATCGAGGGCTCTTGCGAGACTCCTCTCCCACACGTCTAGCTTGAAACCGGCCAACGCCTATTACCCGCAGATGCTGGATTGGGTAGTTGACCGATGACTTTATTGGGTGAGTGTCGTGGGTAACAGAAGTGGTCCGGTCCTGCGCCATGTCAATGCCCGTCCGCACGTTTCACAAATCCCTGTACGAAAATTAAACGAATTTAGCGATCGAATAAAGATCACTCAATTTTTATGATGACGGAACTAACCGACTTGTGTCACTTTGACAAAAATGGCGCTTATTTCGATTGAATTGAATAAGTATTCAGTGAGATATAACAATTCGAAGTTGACTCATAAAAACGAAAAAAAAACTTTTAAACAACCTGATAATAGCACAATCGATACTCAGTTTTTCAGAATACCTAATTTATTTTTGACGAAAATAATTTTTCTGTAATGTTATATTCTTTTACAAAACTCCAAGAAGCATGCAAGATATCATGGTCAATCTTGAAATAATTTTCACCACCATACTACAGATGTCCATCAAGTTCCACGCCACTGTCGTTGTACGGAATCAATTCAATTTGTATTTTTAACGACATAGTTGCTTAGCTTTACGAAATGATAACATTTTTGTGAAAGTAACAATAAGAATTTATGCATCCATTGTCAGAGATTAACCAGTGAACTATAACCGTTTACAACGGACCGAAATGTCAAACAAGATAAAGTAATAAAGTTCTTCTTCGTGCCGAAAGAAATCAGAAATCTCGATGGAAAAAATTCTATTCCATCAATTCGTTGAGATCGGTTTCCCTTTTCGTTACGTAATTTCAATGCAAATTACAAAAAAGGTACGTAAACGTACAGGTCATGAAATCCACGGTGTTTTACAACTTGTGATGGTGACTCGGTGATAACAATTGAAACGTGATTTCAACTTAAGAAAAGTTGTATTCATTTATTATTTTCGATTGATATGTTAAGATAAAAAGTACATGGAGTTTGGATAAGTTACTTAGTCTAATGAACCCAGAATTGGTGATAGAAACAAAAAGTTACTTGTGCTTTTGGATTCATGTTTTGCTTATTGTGAACATTGGAAGAAAGCAAATAAATTTTTGGCCAAAAATTCTGAAAACTGCTATTGGACCAATGTGCGTGAGTCGCATTAAATCTGAATATTTATGTTTCTGAAAAATGAAAAAAATAAACCAATTCTTCATACATTGTTCCATTATCCATATATAGATCTGATCCTTGATTCTTTAGAACTGAAAATTATTATTTCATTGAAATTAAATTGATGAATTCAAAGATATAATTCAGTTGAAAATATTGTACATCGATTCACTTCTGTTCCAATGTAAACCAAGTTATGTACTCCTACGTATCGACAGTTTATTCTTTGAACCAAAAAATTTATATTTTGAGAATTTTAAGGTTCGGACTTTCATTGATCTGAAATTTGAGAAACGATGAATGAGGTGTGAAAACACTATGAATGGAAAATTCAGATTAATTAGTTGAAAAAACTTTCAGTGGGCTATGCTTGAAGACTAGCAGTAAACAAATCTAAAGCAAATGAACTTCAAACGTCCAAGCCAGTCTCTATATACCTACACAGTAGGTTTAATGTCGGATATAATCCAACGCCCTTCGTGGTATTAGCCAGGGGAGTAGTTGTTTTCTGATAGGCGTCAGTTCATTAAACCTACTGTGTAGGTATATAGAGACTGGCTTGGACGTTTAAAGTTCATTTGCTTTAGATTAGTTGAAAAAACATGAAATTATATTCAAAATATGAGAAAAAATAAACAATGACTAGAGTAACAACATGGAGTACAAATTATTGTGACTATAGAAATGGAAATAATTTATCAATAAGGTTGAGGAAAATGTCAGTAGTATCTAGTAAAAAGCAGAAAAAATGGGAAAGAAGGGGTCTGCTTCAAGACGTTTCGATTGTTTGTATCCACAATTGTCTTTGAGTGATGAGTAATTTATTCCTGTACTTGGAGACAACTCATTAGGATATCAAAGATTTTCACTAGCTTGATAAAAACTTTATTGGTGTCCCGATGTTTTTATGTTTTGAAGTTTGCATCAGTATTAAAATGCGAACATTCAGCAGTGTCTTAGCTTCTGCATTACGCTTCTACATTGTGCGAATAATAATGCTATATTCTAAAGTTCACGAAGGTTATGGGTGGTTTCTCGGAATTTTGATGTCTCACTGGCAATGAGTCATTTTCTTGGAATCGTGTGTGTCGTTTCATGTGTTGATTTACCCTTATTTTTTAATCTCAATAGCATCTGAAGAAAATCTGCCTTAACCAAAGCACACTCAAACACCTTCATTTGAAACAGGTATGCTATTTCATAGCATTAAATGAAATTTTCACAAATTATCGATTAGCTGCCAAATAAAACGGAATGTACAACTGATTGAAGACATTTTGAAGTGAAAGAATGTTTTCGAATATTTTCCATCACCAAGTTTGAGTTACCTGATTCAATAAATGTTATGCTGCAATTGGAATGAAATAATGAAATTAACTGAATACTGGACAGCCATATCCGCACCTAAAAATGCAGTCATAGGACAATCTGTGGAAAATAAATAGCATAATTTGTTTGAGACTTTTAGAAAACTATTTTTTCACAAGCATAAACATTGCGAATGCAACCTGTTAAATGATAAAATCGATTTAGTTCACTCGCCGGTTTTTAAATTTGCAGATCCTCATTGTGAACTGTGAATTCATGTACTAAATCAAGCCAGGTACCTCTATTAGTACCTACAGGGGTGGTATATAATGGCTAATGTAATGAATCATTGTTAGTTTATTGTATAAGTTTGAAAATGTCCGTATAGGACAAAACTGCAGTAACTTCAGTTACAAATAAAAGTGGTAAAAACATTTTATATATCCTCATGTATCTTATCCTGAAGTAGAAAAAAAATAAAAGAAGATTCTTTATATGTTTGAAAATTTAAACTTTACAAAAGACAAAAATTATCTAGTCCTAAACTGACTAGTTCTGGAAAAAATTGTTCCAGTCGAATCCATCACATTATCAGTACAGATGAAAGTCTGGAAAGTAAAGGAGATGAGAAAATCATTCACATGATCCAAAGTCGGGATCAAACCTGTACGATGTTCTACAAAAGTTTTTATAAAATAACTAGTACATACATTACATAAAATAACTAGTACATACATTATATTTTTGAACTGAACATGAAACACAATGTAGAAGTCTGTGATGAAACAGGTTTGTTAATTCGGATATTTCAAGAGTTCTACCAAATATACTGAAAATTCATCACCAAAGAACGTATATATATTTTTTCAGCCTTATGGGTAAATTCCAGTGTGGAATTCTATGAGATATGTTTCAACTCTGTGTTCACGGTTCTATTACAAAATGAAATTAGCATTAGAAAAAATAACGTCGTATCTCACAACCACAGAATTCAAATTACGGTGAACGGTGGGAAGCCGATACACGATTTATATGTTTTATGTAAAATCGAATTGACTTATTGCGTATTCCAACTCATTTAGTTAGTTACCTTTTGTGAAATCAACTTGTTTCTCTTTGTTCCAAAGAATTAAGAGAAAATGGATAAACTTGCAACCGATAATTGAATGCATAGTTACAAGAAGTGATTATGTAACGTAGCAGATAGATACTCTACAATACATTATTTGCAATATTAATAATAGTATATCTCTATATACATGATACAATTCATATATTTTCGAAGATTGGTTGCTTAAAGATTATAATATGATTTTTCGCCTGCTGTTGATAGGTAAATAGTACAAGAAGTGTTTAAATTCCGAATAGACTACCATTTTCATCCATGGTCCAATCACTCTAACCTTCAGGGTGCGTGTGTGTAGAGTGAATATATGTTTTATTTATAAAAAATTTTTTTCGATGGGGAAATAAATTACCAACTGAGCATCATCCACCACAGTTTTGGAATTTTCAATACATCTGTTCTCGTTTATAGTTGAGAATGTTTTCTTTCCGCCATTTTAAATTTTTTCATCTCGGGTTTGATTTTTCGTACAGTTCACACGCAAACCCCTGTGCATGGCCTCAGTTACTCATTTTCGAAACAACAAAATTAAAATACAATATTGATTACAATTATGCTTCTTACATTCGTGCAAGCTTTCGCTTGCATCTCAATACGTTGTTCACAATTTATCTGCTTTGTCCACTGAGCACCTTGTTCACCAGTTCACCACACATAATGATTTCTCCATTTACTGTACTAACACGATGTTCACTACACGAGTTCCTCGATGTAATGAGCCCTCGTCCCACTAAGCCGGCTGATCTACTTGCGCATCCAATATTCAGAGGCACAGCTAGATTTGTCAAGTTGTACTTGATGTTGTCAATTAGTAGAAATTCTTACTCTAGGTCATTGTAGAACATTCCAGTCTAAAATTCTGTAGTATTTTCTGGAACATTGTGGACCATTCGAAACCTTTTTTGCATGGTTAGGGCTATCAAGAGCCGTTTAATTTACAGATGATCAATTCTTTCCACCTACAACGCAATCTCATGTACACTCGTACACTTCACGAGTCCTTTTCATATAAATTTCTGGGCTCGATCCAGATGGCAGTTTGTAGAACTATGATTTGTTATTTTTATCCATTTTGACATGCTTGTGATGCACTGTTTGAAACCTTTGGTGTAGTAATGAATATTATTAGAGTTTTTTCCCAACACCAAACCGTTATTTCAACACCTCGACACATGTTTCGATCATCAAGTGGTCATCTTCAAGAGGAAGATCAAATGTTGATCTTCCTTCTGAAGTATCTAGTAGAAGAAAAAAAAAGTAACGAGTATATTCATAAGAGATGGTTAATCTTAGTTTGTTTGATATAAATGTCTCCTCTAACCTTCTTTCCTAGAAAGGACGAAATGTGTATTATGAACACCGAAAATATCATTCACAATAGCCTTTCTAATGTTTGATTTTTATACCGCATTCCGAACCTCACTGAACATCAGTGATTATTCAACACGTTCTAAAAATAACCGAATTCGGGTTTACCATAATATTTTAGAATTGATGATTCTAAAAAATAATTGCTAGATTATGCAAATCCGTGAACAAACTGATACCGTAACTTTCTACCATCTAACCATTACTATTATCATTTGAATAATAAATTATATCAGCCCACGCTGGTCCGTGAAAAAAATATCGTATTATTAGAGATGAAAGATGAAGCAGGTGTATGGAGATCCTATCTGTATATATAATAGAGGTTATTAGATAGTCGAAATGAATACGCGTGACCTATTTCGTTACAATTTCTTTGTATTGTTTCGAAACTAAAATTCACTCTTGAAAAAGACAATGATTCGTTATTAGTCAATGAACATCGTAGTTGGAAAAATATAATGCCTAGCCTCTTTCTGTCGAATGTTGTCCTTTTACTGCAGATTATTTCTTCAACTACTCGTAGAGTTAAATAATCACTTATACCAGGAGTTTCACTTGGGTAAAGGCAATATATCAAACTGATATTTTGACTGATTGCAATTTTGACTGATTTATGTATATACTCATATCAGGCAAAAAGAATGTATCTATTGGATTGATATACAGTTACAAAAATCAAGTAGCATTAATTGTTGTATATCAGTGAAGATGTAAAAACAGGATGAATAAATATGAATGAGAAAATATACTTCAGTCGATATCAATATTAGAAACTAAATTAGTCTTTGGAAATTAATTATTACTGGATCTAGAATGATAACAACTTTTCCACACTGTATTTTTCAAACTTTTGGGATATTCAGTTTTTTCTTCATTTGAATCAGTTACTGTACTCATCAAATTTGGTGATGTATTTTCAGAACGAGCTTTTGCTTAAGGTTCCGGCCGAAGGAATTCATTTGCGAAGTATTGACTCGAAACTAGCACCAATCTTCTTGAGATTGAAAACTATACCAGAAACAATGTTTAATAAATTGTTGGATGCAGCCTTCACTACATGGTAGGAAATCATCATGAAAAATGAGAAATGAAGTTTCCTTTGTTTTTTACCACATATATTTGTAACTAACGTTACAGGTCGAAATTTACTTTTGTAAAAAACATATTCATTTCTAGTACAGATATGTATACGATATTCTGATCTGTTTCAGAGGTACTAGACGATAGCTGAACCAATTAATGGCATTCATGAATAATCTCAATAGAAACATTCAGTTCACACTCGAAACAGAGATAGAGAAACAGATAAATTTCTTAGACCTGACCATTACACATAATAATCAGAATAAATTTGAGTTCAATGTATATGGAAAACCGAGCTATATAGAAATAACCATCCCAAGTGATTGTTTCCAGACAGTCATGAATTAGCAGCCTACAATTCAATGTTGCACAGAGCATTCTCACTGCCTTTGTCTCCTAACAATCTAGCTAGGGATATTAAAATAATTATATAGATAGGCCATAATAATGGTTTCACCGTAGACACAATCCAGAAGTAATTCACAGAACGATGCCGAACATTTACTTTTTACAGATTAATATACCCCCAGATCAGACAATCGAAAATCAAGAAATGGGTAACTCTAACATATTTTGGTAAAAGAAGAGATAATTGCGAGTTTCTACAGAAAAAACAATGTGGAAGTGGCGTTCAGACCACATTCCAGGGTATCTGAATTCCGTTTCAATGCCAAAGATAAGGTGGACAAGTTAGAGAAATCTGGAGTTTATAAGCTTAAGTGTCCGAAGTGTGATAGTGGTTATTTGGACAATGTGGTGGAAATTTCTCAAAACGGTATGCTGAATATGGGAGGTTTTCCATACTAGGTTTTCAAACCATTCCTTGGATGCAACCATAAGTTCCCGAATCTAACGATACGGAAATTTTGCACTATGCAAGGAAGGGTTGCAAACTCAATTATTTTCAATTCTTGGAAATTCATAAGCATACGTATTGCTGGTGCAATCTGTTAAATGATCAAATCGATCTAGTTTACTGACCGGTTTTCAAATAAGAGTATATCCACATTGTCACTGGTGAACAGAATTCAAGTACTCAATTAAGTTAAGTACCTCTGTTATTACGTACAGTGATGTTATATGAGGACTAATGTAATCAATCATTTTTAGTTTAATGCAGTAACGTTAGTTACAAATTGAAGTGGTATAAAACATAGATAGAAGTTGTCTTTCTCATTTTTCACAATTTTTATTAATTCTCGAGTTCAAAAGTTCATGATTGAATTTCCATTACAGTTAGTCATTGTAACGATTTTAAAACGGTATCATATAATTTTAAAAGTTATATACAGCTTGGTATCGATAAAATAAAAATTACTCAGCTGGTCTCTTCTCTCATGGCCACCAAGACAAGGGGTAAAATGAATTAATTTTTTTGAATAATTAGGATAGGTTGAAAAATGTTACCCTGTTTCAAATGCACTACTGAATATTTTCAAAAGAGTTCGATCATAGGACAAATAATAACGAATTTTGAAATTCATAAGAAACTGGTCCTAGATAAAAAATTTAAATTTATTCTTGTCTATTTTCCTTTGTTAATATATAATTTTTTTAGGTGTCTATGGCATTGACGTTGCCTTGTATTCTGAGTAGGATATGTTGATAACCTTCCGAGCCACCGAGGAATCGTCATGGCTATTAGCAGTCCTATCAGGCATATAATGTAGCACAACCAAGTCACCTTCAAGTAGTTGGATTCGAACTCAGGACTTCATGGTCCAGTGCCGGATACTCTACCACTGTGCTAATTCATCGCTGATATACTTATGGACCAAAATTGGGAAACTTCATAATTTTTTAAACGACACCTTGAACTACCAGAATTCTGTTTTCCGTTAATCAACTGTCGTCCCCATACGACGACAACTCTCAGAAGTGAGAAACTTGTGCGAGCTAAGGACTAACGAGGTCTTACTTTTTAACGTGTAATTCCTAACACGGTTGCAGAATCATCCCTGCTTCAACCAGATACATTCTCTGGAGAAAAATATCTGGTCGAGGCAGATCCTGTCTAGTAGATCCATCATTTTTTCGCAAAACTGAAGTCTTCTATCTGGATCAGTAAGTTCCTGGAGGATTGTTATTTTATATGAATGACATTTTGCAGCTACAAAAACTCTTGCCACTGAAGACTGGCTAATTTCGAGTTCACGAGCTATCTGCCTAGTGGGGACATGGGGATTTTCTTCGACAGAGAAAAGAACATTTATTTTGATCTCTTCACTGAGCGCACTCCGACGATGTTCATTTGTTTTTCTTGAATGCCCATTTTCCTAGAATTCTGAGATACAAGTCAGAATTCTGACTTGCAACTCAGAATTCTGAGATACAAGTCAGAATTCTGATATGAAAGTCAGAATTCTGACTTGCAACTCAGAATTTTGAGATTCAAGTCAGAATTCCGACTTGCAACTCAGAATTCTGAGATGAAAGTCAGAATTATACAAATCGAAAAAAATATTTTTGTGTGGCCCTTCAACGCTTTCGTAGAAAACCGAGCTATATAGAAATAACCATCCCAAGTGATTGTTTCCAGACAGTCATGAATTAGCAGCCTACAATTCAATGTTGCACAGAGCATTCTCACTACCTTTGTCTCCTAACAATCTAGCTAGAGAAATTAAAATAATTATACAGATACGCCATAATGATGGTTTCACCGCAGACACAATCCAGAAGTAATTCAGAGAACGAAGCCGTAAATTCTATTTTTACAGATTGATATACCCCCAGATCAGACAATCAGAAATCAAGAAATGGGTAACTCTCACATATTTTGGTAAAAGAACAGAGATAATTGCGGGTTTCTTCAGAAAAAACAATGTGGAAGTGGCGTTCAGACCAGGTTTCCTTTTCAATACCAAAGATATAAAGTGGACAAGTTGGCGAAATCTGGAGTTTATAAGGTTGAGTGTCCGTTGAGTCCGTTGAGTGTGGTAGTGCTTATGTTGGACAATTTGGTGGGAATTTCTCAAAACAGTATGCTGAACATGGAAGGTTTTTCAGACTAGATTTTCAAACCATTCCTTGGATGCAACCATAACTTCCCGAATCTAAACGATACGGAAATTTTGCACTATGCAAGGAAGGGTTGCAAATTTAATTATGTTGAATTCTTGGAAATTCATGAGAACAAGCATTGCTAGTGCAATCTGTTAAATGATCAAATCGATCAATTAAGTTAAGTTACACTGTTATTACCTACAGTGGTGTTATATGAGGGCTAATGTATTCAATCATTTTTAGTTTAATGTATAAGTTTGAAAATGTCCTTATAGGACGAAACTGCAGTAACGATAGTAACAGTAACAGTAACAAATACAGTAACAAATAGCAGTAACAAATACAAGTGGTATAAAACATGGAAAGAAGTTTCATTTCTCACTTCTCACAATTTTTATTAATTCTCGAGTTCGAAAGTTCATGATTGAATTTTCATTACAGTTAGTCATTGTTACGATTTTGAAATGGTATCATACAATTTCAAAAGTTATATAGAGCTTGGTATTGATAAAATAAAAAATAATTAGCTGGTCTCTCCTTTCATGGCCCTCAAAAGGGGTAAAATGAACGAATTTTTTTCTAATAATTCGGATAGGTTGAAAAATGTTACCCTGTTTCAAATGCACTACTGAATATTTTTAAAAGAATTCGCACAAGTTTCCCTGAAGTGAGAAACTTGTGCGAGCTAAGGACTAACGAGATCTTACTTTTTAACGTGTAATTCCTAACACGGTTGCAGAATCATCCCTGCTTCAACCAGATACATTCTCTGGAGAAAAATATCTGGTCGAGGCAGGAATCGAACCCTCGGTCTTCAGATCGTGAGTCGGGTGCACTACCACCGCGAGCAATTCCACACAAGTTAATAGTAATAGGAACATATATTGTGAACTGTGGATCTGGTTTAAAAAATTGCCAGATTTCACATAAAAAATTCAATACTTTCAAATTATTTGAATTTCTTTGTGGGAGCCATATATCTGCTGTTTCTTTTTTGCATTTTCGTCCAATTATTTGTCGGCGACATGCAAACAAACATTATTATTATTATCTCGCACTTTTCCACTACATTTACCTCCGAGTTTTATTTGTCATCTGGTAATAAGGCATCATTAGTTCTAGGAACTACCTACATAAAGATAAAAGCTCTCTTTGGCTGGACCCCAACGTATAATTATGTTAATAAAATTACAGTGTACTCGCAATAAAGTACAATGTGAATTGATATGGGGTTTAGGCGTATGTCCCATTGCACATACAAGAAATCCGGCGGATGTTGAAATTTTTCCGATTTTTCCGAGAACACTTATAATCTTATATTTTAATTCATATATTGAAAGGAAAAATCAAACTGATATGAACATAAAATAATATTTAACAGTACCTATTCATACTCAACATTGTTTTTTGAGGACAGTTGGGTCCAATGAAATATTCGTAGTCAATCTAGCAAGGAAGCAGTTTTCTTCTAACGATGAATCATAAATATGAGGCCTTATTAATTCTTAGCTTGCAATTTTCAGGCTTATCTTTTTTCTTCTACTTTTTCACCTCCACTAAAAATCTATTTGACAATATTTTATTGAGAAATTTCCACATAAGTATCGTCAAAAAGCGAAATTTCGATGGGTTCACCAAAATAGGTCTTCCCAATTTTTTGGAGTCGAAAAGAACCAGTTCAAGCTTGTTTCTGCCGTTTTTTCTCAAATAGAATCAATAATCAAGTTCTGTCAACAACGGTTACTATGTAGATATTGATGACGTGATTCTTTGTAGAAACGAGAGAAATACCTGCAAGCTAATCTTTTCCGCAAGTGTTTTTTAGAATTTTCAAAAAACTGATTTTTTCAACTTCATTCGAAATTGCTGAAGAAACACGTGATAACTGAAGTGGAAGTGATTTTTATTATTTCTTCAAACAAAAAGCAACTGCAAATTGGAATTTCAAATAATTATATTCATCATCATAGAAACCTTCCATATGATGCGAACTTTATGTATTACTGTACTTCTCTCCCTGTCTAATTTTCGATTTTCCTCAACTGTCATTTCTCTTCCTTCATGTGTCTATCTTCATTCTTCTATTAATGTTCTAAGTATCTCTTTTTCATCACTATTTGGGCCGCTTATGATCATCATTTCTTGATGACTCCAGTTTGGTTGTTCAAAGTGTAGATAGGAGGTTTCAGTTCTGGTGTATGGATTAAGTGGGAAACTAATGAAGTAGGAAATTATATGACACCATATTTGTCATCAGAACTATAACAATCGAATCAACACTATCTTACCTCTTCCCTCATTCCTTTCTGAAGTGCTACCCATAAATAGGGATAAATTATCTTTATAACATGCACGGGACTTAGTATAAACATACATATTATTATACATTCGTAACTCATAATGATTCAACCCATTATCAATGTGTAACATTGCTAGTCGGTTTTTCATTGGTTGAAATAAAACAGTTTGGATTAACTTGAATAAACATGTGCCTGCGATATAATTTTACGACCAATGAATTGCGGGCGTAATTATCAACTAGACTTCAACTGGCCAATTGCGGAAAAGTAGTTTAATGAAGATATTCAACAATAGGTGATTATCAGTGTGGTTTGAATTCAGTTTTGAGAAGGAGGAGTTTGAAGCCATACTTGCTCTCCTTTCATTCGAGAATTGCGCCGCATTTAATTTTATCCAAAATATAACTATCAAACAGATGTGTATGCGCCTCTTCTAGAACAATCATTATGAAGTCAATACCAAAATAATCGATATAATGGTCGGAACTGAAATAACTTTCGAGAGTGACAATACTGGAAAATATTGGAATAATTAATTTTTATATTAAACTATCAATATTTATGCTTTCATTGATTATGACGTTACTTTGAGAAAAAAATAAGAGTTTTTATTATTGTATCAACAAAGCATTGAGATTCAATTAATAATATCAGGAGAAATTTGACGCCGAATATTGTTTTCGAATGTTACTCGTAAAATATTTTAATGATTTTCTCCTCTCTTCAGTTCGGAGTTTTTACTCAATTTTCAAACTGAAATATTTCATGGTATCCGAGAAACCTCATACTGTCAATGAAGATGTATCAGAGCTCTGGTTGAAAATCAGTTGCTTTGCAATGAAAACTACGATGAAAGTTTGGCTCAGCAATTGACCGTCTTGTATAGTCTCATTTATCTTTGATATTTGAGGCCGACAGTGCATTCGTGGTTCAGTCTAGTACCTTTTATGATACCAGTGGTTAAACAAAACAACGCTGTTTGTTGTTTTATTATAATTGCTTCGTTTTGGAGCTTTGGTTTCATCTAGTTCACCCGGATTCAGCAATCCCGTACAAATATAAAATCACCATTTCTGCGAGTATGCCGTTGAAAACGTCCCTTTTTTATACGCTGAAGAAACGTCTCATTTACGTTTCGAAAATAACTTTAACACTCTGACGTTTCCATTAACGTTTCTTTTGGCGATAAGTTTCAGTTCCAGCTTTATATGAACGTAAAATAAAAATAAATAAGATAAAAAAAAGATAAAAATCATATTCACGTTTCGAAAAGTACGCACATATATGGACGTTTTGAGTATGGTAAGGAACGTCAAATTAAAATCATAAGAAATACGCGAAAATATGTTTCGAAATGTATCTATCATACTGTATGTCATCAAACTACCGTCACTAATTCGTACTCCATTTAAAATTCCTCAATCTTACAGAAAACGCATCAACCAAATTGATTATTATAGACATTTCTGAAATGATTATTACGTTGTTATTTTCAGTTTGTTATGAAACGAAAATAAAATATCATGTTTCTAACTTTTCAACTCGAAATACAGAATTTCGTTGAATGGAAAAGATCGTATTCTCACCCGTTTGAAGAAAATAAATCGGAGCATCATAGTCGTATGACTGATATTTTGCCCACTGAGATTCAAAGTGAAAACATTTTTGAAACTGCACATGGGAAAGTAAGCTTTTGGCTTTCTACTCAATAATCTTCATAAACATCTTCAAAGAGTTTATTTTGAAATAAATTACTTTCTTTCTTCCTTTGAAATGTTCCCACATTTTTTTTATGAAGATAAAGAAGTAGAAAGCCAAAACCTTCCGTTCTCAAAAGTTAATCTCCCCTAAAAATATACAGCCTACAATTCATGCACATTTTATATTATTCAATCCGGTGCTAGTTGCTTAAATCCAAAACTGTTTTGATTCAGTGTTTCAGTTGTATTTATTGAATAAAAAATAGATTCGTTGTTATTCTTTATGAATCATGAAAATGTTCAAATTCGAAGTTCACTTATTCAGTTATTTCTAATGATAGTTTTCGAAATTTGGCAAAAAAAATATCTTTTTCTTTTTTTGAAGAACATATTAAGCGACTGATGATATTTATTATTTTCGAGCTACTTCAATTATGTTAATAATATTGTGTTACACTGTGTTGTGTTACAACTTTTTCTGCAAATTCTGTCAACTTTGGTGACACATCATAGTATCAACTCACTGATTTCATTCAACCGTACCAGCTGTTCCTCCTTTTTTAAAACATCTTTTGAAATGAAGGTTATTTATATTATTGTGAAATAATCAGTATAAATCATTTTAGAATTTCAGTTATGGAGTGTAGAGTGGGGCAAAACCGGGTTACTGAAGTTTGAAAGCCTTTGAAAGTTAGCGTATCTCAATCGCCACAAAAGAAATAACCAAGAAAGGAATTCCTGGCAAAAACATAACAATCTGCACTGATAGTATAGAAACCCTATAAGTCTTGAACAGACAACGTGTTACCTCAGGGCTAGTGCTAGAGTGCCACCAAGATTTAGCAAAAGCCTCGGTAGATAATAACATTATTGTGAGGTGGGTTAAAGGGCACGACAGGAGTGAAGGTAATTGCATTGCCGACTCTTTAGCCAAGGAAACGGCTGAACTAAGAATTCTAGGACCCAGTGACACCTACGGCCTGATGACTTCGACAATTGCGGAACTAGCAGAACGTCACACCCATGCTCAGTTTCTAATAATAAGGGAGCTCAAGCGGAAATTTCAAGATTTACTGAAGCGCGGAGATTAATATGCAGGGGGATATCTTGTACTCGGTTAAGTTCCTCCAACAAAAATGAGCCTCATATATAAGGCCGCCCATGAAGGATAAAGGATCAGATTAGTAAAAAAATTGAAAAACCCTTACGTACAACCACCCGCATCATGCAAACGCTCAGATTAACATACGAACATTATCAAAAATACGTATGACATTGATGCCATCAATATCTGGCGCGCTCGAGTATGTCCATGCACCAGTATTTTTTTACATATTTAAAAACCTATAGCCACTTGCCCCACCGATGAAAAGGTATATATCATATAAATTTGTTTTCTTCTTATCGTCTAAGCTTTGCAACCTAATATGTCTCTATGACGCTCGAGTGAATCCCCATTTTGCATCGTGGGCTCCCCTCCTATAAAGAGGTGGGATGGAATCAAATGATGCAGTCTTGCCAGGATCACCCTGGGCAACCCTGAGAAGCTGCCTTCGAAGAAGTATCTGGCGATGACCAGAAAAAACCTACGCTTAACAGTAGGATTTCTGGCTGGCCACTGTCACCTAAGGAAACACCTCCATATTATGGGGCTAGTAGACACACCTGTATGCAGGATGTGTGAACAGGAAGATGGAACTGTCAGGTATGTTTTATGCGAGTGTCCGTAGCTATCGTCAATAAGAGAGTGTGTGTTTGGCGAGTCTTGGCCTACACCTGCCGATATAAAGAAGATGTCTCTTAGTGACCTCTCCACCTTCCTGGAAAGGACAGGATGCACGATGAGGACAACTCCTCCTCCCGAGGAGTTGTCCTCCTAGGAGAGGAGTCAATTGTGGCCTAAATAATGTGGGCCTACACTCATCCTCCCTACTCTACAGAGACAGAAGTTAGCGTTTTCTATTCATATATGATCAAAAACTGCCGAAATAATCTCAATATATTAGCTGCCCTCAAAAATCTTCAATACAAATTTTTTACTATTCATACAATGAATAATGGGGAACAATGTGGTTTTACCTCATTAATGAGGTCACCCAAAACTTAATATTGGCCAAACGGGGAGAGCTTTTTCCCAAAGAATGAAAAACATAAAAATCGTTTTTTGGATGTGAAGACCAATTTTACATTTTCAAACCATTTTTTGACTGAGGGGTGTGCGTTCGATCACGACTATGAAGTATAACATTTATGATTACTTCCCTCTTCTGAATCTGCTCCCTTGTGTGGAAGTTGGTAATTAGTTCATAACATATAGTTTGTAATTAATCTACTCAAGACTTTCAAAAACTGATTCAGTTACCTGTATAACTACCCGAACTGCAGCTTTGAAACTTCAATAACATAGTCACAAATAAGCAAAACAATTCAGTTAAAATGTTTGAAAAACAATATACGTGCTTGGAGCCTGTAGCTGTTATGAACGGTTCTTTTTCATTACTGACCGTACTAGCCACTACCAATCAAGTAGTGACTCTGGTCAAGCCAAAACTGAGGGTACTCGATTCAACCCGCCTTCCCGATTTCACTCCACTCTCCCCTACCAACTCAACCGGCTCATCGAATTAAACAATATTCACTTTGTTCAACTCTTCAGTATTCACTACAACAATTTCGCTCTTTTCTAAGAACACTTGACTGAGGTAATCTTTGCGTTGTACTCAAGATTCCCTACCTGTCAATCAAATTCACTGTTCTCGCAATCTACAACCTTTGAACTATTGATTATTCTTATCGATGGGATTGAATTCAACCACATTTTTTATTGCAGGTGAGATTGATCATCTAGAAAATCAAGGTCAACATAAATGTAAGTATTGCTTTCAGAAACTGGAAAGTTAGAACCAAAACCGAAAATATTAGGTTTTTTCAAAAGTTTTGTCCATTTCGATGTCATGTGTTTTTGTAGCTCTATATCTCAATGAATATTTATTATACTGTAACGTGGTATATATACTGATCGATATAGAATCTTTTATGTAGTCTGTACATTGGTGCTGTTCGTTTCTTTCCAAATTTTTTGCATCTATTCAGCTAATTACTGTGCTGTCGAAACAGTTCAAAACATTAAGCAGGCCTTTGGCAATGACAGTGTTGATGAACGCTATGAACGCTATTCGAAACACTATTCGACGTTGGTTTGGTAATCCAGGACGAGGATTCGAGAACCCTGGTGGAAACTGGCCCGTCACAAACAACACGTGAAAAGGCGGAAGAACTGGGCGTTAGCTCCCATGTGGTTTTTGATGGTTGAAAACGTATTGGATAGGTCAACAAGCTCAAAAAGTGGGTGCAACATCATTTGAACAATCGGCAGAAATTATCACATTACGAGGTCTGTTCTTCTTTGCTATTCCGCAACCAACACGATACTTTTTTTGGATCGGATCGTCACGTGTGATAAAAAGTGAATCCTCTACAATAATACTACACCGATGAGCCACCTAGGCTCTTCCCAAAGGCGAAAGCCCATTAAAAAGGACCATTGTCACTGCATGGTGATCATCAGAGTCCTATTATGAGGAAATCGAAATGTAGCGAAGATTTCGTCAGCAGCAGCCGATACTGGTCAACAGAAAAGTCTGATCCTGCTCCACGACAACGCTTGTCCACATGTTTCACAAATCACGGTCCAGAAATTAAACCAATTGAGTGTTGAAGTTTTTCCTCCCCCTCCATATCCTAGACTTCTCGTCAACCAACTACCATCTTCAAGTACTTCGATAACACTCTCTCTGATCAGGACCAGGCAAAAACGGCCTTCGTCGACTTCATCCAATCCGAGCAAACAATGTTTATGCTGAGGAAATCAATCGACTTAGCAGAAGTGCACTGATTCATATAGCACTTATTCATATTGAATAGAATAAATAGTCACTGAGATATTATACTTTGAAGTAAACTTATAAAAACGGACAAAACTTTCCAAACAACCTAATATTAGTCAGTCATGCATTACAGATTTCCATAATCTTCTAAATACTTTCAGTTCTTTATAACAGTACCTAGCGATATTTCCAGCAATCATAAATATTCAAAATGAACCGAATTAAAGAAACACACAAACTGTCTCAGTAGGAATTTTTTCCGTTCCGAAATCGAAACGTTTTGTTCTATATTTCCTGAAGTGTATATGTCCAGGGTTATAATGAGGTAATTTATAGCGGCCAGCTCAGCATTAGCTTATGAATATGGACTTTTCATAGTCGAGAGACAATTTTATTTTATCTTTAGGAAAAATTGTTTGTAACAGGATTGAAAATCTCAAAAGGTTACTCAAACAAAATATCAAAGCTGATGAAATATCGACTGCCTTAGCAAACAATTTATGCAATTTATGCGGTTGAAGCTGGACGTACAAAATAGAAATAGATGAATGATAATAATCAAGAAAAGGCCCAGGCTTATTTTTTCATCTATTTGAATTTCATGAAGTTTTCAAAAATAGCCTATAAATCAACTTATGAAAGTGTGTTTTCGAAAAATTTAGGCAAATATTTCAGTTGTTGTTTCGATAAAAGGATAAATGAGTAAAATTATACGATACATCGGATGACTTTTCATGTTTGATTGGAGATATCTTTCACAGAAATGCTACACAACGTAAGATATGAAATAATATCGATATACAATCTCAACGTAATATATGAAAGAGTATTGATATGAAATTTCACTTACTCACATGGAAAATAATTATCAATCTCCAGGTGTATTTCGAAACTTGTTTTGATTCATTTGGATATGTTTGAAATACAAACGTTCATATGTTTTAAATAGACTTTTTCTTCCAATTTGAATTGAAAAAAAAATGTGTTTGATCTGCATGTCTTTGAAAAATATTCAGTGAAGTTACTCAAAAGTAGAAAGTCAAAATGGTTGTTTACATTTTGTCGATTTCAAGTCGATCAGTTGTGATGTTGAAGGCACAATTCGACGAAAAATTGTATTCAATCTACATGACTCTGATATCGCATCTAAAATATAAAAATGGATGTTTGTTGGTTGGTTGGTTGGTTGGTTGGTAAGTGATAAACTTCTACATCGCTCAACCGATCGTGATGAAACTTGACATGAATAAGTACTTTTTTATAGAGAAGATTTTTAGGCTATCAATTTTTCTGTAACTCGCTACTAGATGGCGCTGTAGAACAATTTTTTTGAAAGCACTGTTCTACAACGCTGCGCACGCCTGAGTTCGTTGATTCTGATTCTGTCAAAACATTGGAACAGCAGCGATACAGCAACATAGTACTAATTAGTACTACAACTACCAAATTCTAGGCGGACGAAGCCGCGGGCAACAACTAGTAGTGTATATACAAGTATACCTTGAGTACAAGGTCTTTACTCTACTGTTCAATCGAAAAGCTTGATCATGTGGTTTCCAGTCGTCATTTCAGTTCAGAATAAAGAGCTACTGAATTCCTTTTAGCCTTTTGTCATGGAGAATGTTCCTGCTGATCAATAATTAATCTTTGATGATTTTATCTTCGTCTATCTCTAATTCTCAAGTCTCACTAACTTCTGAAAATTTTAAAAATTACACTACGTAGTTTATACGTCTTCGTAATATACCTTGATCAACAGGACCAATATTTTTTCTAGGCATCAGGTAAACCTATATGACTCATTCTCAAAAAAATTATCACGAGCTGCAACTTTTTATTGAGAATCATGTGAATAAAATACATATATGATTGATTGTGAAAGTTTTTTCTTGTGTTTATCCTTGACTCGCACAAGTTTCGAATTGTCAGGGTTTCATAGGGGGGCGACAGCTGGTTCACCGAAAAACAAATTCCAACAAATCTTTCAATTGTCACTTCCACGCCGAAAGAGCAATTATGAATTTGGTAAACAATACCAATTCAAAATAACGCTAGAAGGTGTAACATAATATTCAATCTTCTCTTTAAAAATTCCACATGGTATTTGAAACTTCTGTTTCTATCAAATATGAACATTTTTGAAAATTTCTCTGTGGAATCAAATTTTTCAAACCTTTCCTTTCCTTACGGCGGAGTGGGATGCGCATGATTTGTCGAGTATTATTGATTTATGACCCGGTAGAAATCACGTATTCAGCTACACCTTTCGTGAGCATCAAGTAGCAGATCTTCCTCAAGATATATATAGGCTTAAACATATTTTTGAAGTAGCCCCGTGAATTATTCTAATACAATCCTAGATAAAGACGTGTATTTCGTATTCAAATGTCGACTGCACCGAGACTCGTTAGTTAAATATAATCGGTCTTATCTAAGTCACATCGACCTGTCATATCACTTCACACGAGCCGCTTCGTTTGTTTTTCCTCGTACAAACGTAAATTTAAAGAATGACTAAGTCGCTTTCAGGAAAAAACTGTAAAAACGTGGAGTGAGTAATCGTCCCGGAAAAAGATACTGAAATTGTTGTTTATTCATGCGAGTATATTCTCTTTCTGTACTGCTGCAGCCTGAGATTCTATCGTGTATTCACCCGTTGTAGTTATAATTTATTACTTCAATTGTTTGAATAATTATAGTAATGTTTGTTTCTCAATATGAAATTTTAATAATCTACTGACAAATATTTTGAAAGCGTATCACAGATGCGAGTAGACATATGAACATCCATTCGTTGTTCACATCTATTGCATTGGGAAAGACTATTCGGGACAGCAAATTCAAAGTTTGTATACGAAAACTATAAATTATAATAACTTAAAACATTCTTTAAAACATTATGACTGGACTACATTCTATGATATTCAAGATACAAATAAATTAGCTGAAACTCTTATGAAAGTAGTGAAAACAAATATAGATACTAATACTCAAAAAATTAAAATAAATGCCAAAAACAAACATCGAAAACAGTGGATTACAAATGGTCTGGTAAAATCTATAAACAAGAAAGACACACTTTATAAAGAACATAAGAAAAACCCAAATGATTTATTTAAAAAACATGAATTTATTAATTATAAAAACAATTTGACAACACTGATCAGAACAGCCAAACGTAACTACTACCAAAATAAAATTGATGCATCTAAACATAATTCAAAAATTCTGTGGAACACTGTAAATGAACTCACAGGCAAAACAGAAACAAATAACAGTATAACAGAAATACATAATGTTCAAGGAAACTCTATCACTGATTCTTTTGAAATAGCTACGGAATTCAATAACTATTTTTCCAATGTAGGACCAGAACTTGCTAATAAAATACCGCGGACTTCAAATTGTAAACATTCTTACAAATCACTACCCCATTCAATTTTCTTGGAACCTGCAACAGAAGAAGAAGTTATTAACACCATAAAATCTTTAAAAAACAAAAAATCACCGGGTTACGACGAAATTACCGCAGAATGTTTGAAGGAAATTGCAAATGAGATTGCAACACCACTGTGTTATTTAATAAACAATATTATTTATAAAGNATTATTATATTATTATTATTATTCTGTCGTTTGGAGTCCGCAATATACGATTTATCAACAGAGAATTGAAAGTGTTCAAAATAGTGTTCAACCTATGGAACTTTCGAGTGAAAACACTGGCCTTTAACACCTAATTAGCACCTTTTTTGATAACAACCACTAGTTGACCCTTTATTGATATCCATTATACGTCCTCTGTTTGCTGGGATTACTCAGGCATGAGCAAAGAAATTGATATCTCATTTTGGTTCTCACAGAAGTACCGACTCGGCTTCAATAATACATTTTCGGAAAAGTAACAAATAAATTATCAAATTTATTTCATTTTAGTCCGCAGTACCTACCACTTCTTTGACGAATACTTTGAAAGCATTTTTATGGTGTTTAAAAGTGGAAAAAATCGAAAATTCTAGTTCTTTTAACATATGATATGTTTTTTGGGGGTGCTGAATCTAAATATGAAGTTTCTCCAATTTCCTTTTGCAGAGGCAGGCTGCCAAGCTGATGAGCTTCTTTGATGCTATGGGCTTTTTCGAACCAAATTGCAAAAGATGCTACGTTTCTCAGCCTGTTAGCATCCTCAGCAGTTAGATGTGTCTAGTTTAATGGAACTTGACTCTCAACATGTAAATGAAACGGCTTTTGTTCTTGTCATTTACCACAGCTCTTGGGACCCCTGTGGCTTCGTGCTATTAGTGAACAGCACTTCAACTTACGACTACACTGAACTCGATGCTAGTAATAGGGGAGCCCAAGCGGGGATTTGGGGGTTTACTGAAGCGCGGCAGATTAATATACAGGGGGATACCTTGTACCCGGTTAAGTTCTTCCACCAAATATGAGCCCCATATATAAGACCGCCCGTGGAGGATAAAGGATCAGATTAGTAAAAAGAAATTGATCATCAGATATTCTCGAGCGCGTCAGATTAAAGTAGGGTGGGTTAATTACATGCTGAAAAGTGTATATTCCAGTAATCTGACAATTTGAGAGTGACGTAAAGGAAGGGAAGGGCAGGAAAGTTGTAAAAAAAAAGTCATATCGACATTCTCGAGCGTAGCTAATTTTTTTTTATCCTGAAGAAAACGATTCAAGGATACCGAAAAATATATAATCTGACGATTTCCGCAAGCCGAAATAGCAAAAATTTGTCGAGAAAGTTTAATGCGTGCAGCTGCGTGTTGTCTATATTTCCCTATTCGCGTTTCTATTCCTTTTTCACTTTTTCTCTATCTATTACTCTCTCCGTCCCCACTCTGAATTCTGTTGCCATGACGCAACAGCTGATCACAGAGACTTGTTCGTGATGATTATGAAGATGATGATTCATTAATCAATTAATTATTGGATGTAGCCCTTACTACGTGGTAGGAAATCATAATGAAGAAAAGAGAAATGAAACTTTCCATGTTTTTTACCACTTTTATTTGTAACTAACACTTTCTATGTTTTTTACCACTTTTAGTTGTAACTAATGTTACTGCAGTTTCGTCCTATAAGGACATTTTAAAACTTATATATTGTCTAAGTAACTGCAGTAACGTTAGTTACAAATAAAAGTGGTAAAAACATATAAAGTTTCATTTATCTTTTCTTCATGAATTAATCGATTGATTGTAAAAAATTAAATTTTTTTGAGCATTTTTTTTTAATTTTTTTATGAATACAATTATTCTACTTAAAAAATATACACTTATTTATTTGCATGCTATTTCTTGAGCTTTTCAATTGATTGTGAGTTCAATGGAATTGAAAAACAATGTTTGTCAGATTAGGCGAATTCCTCTAGATAATCGTCAGATTATGAGACAGCACGTCTAAAACATAAAGATGAACCATATATATCCTAATCTGACGCGCTTGAGTATTTCAAATTGACGATTTTTTTTGCACATTATTATAATTGAATGAGAGCTTTTTTTTGGTGCACTCAACACCCCCTCAGAAAATCATTTTTAACCCTCACGTTCAACCACCCACATCATGCAAACGATCAGATTAACATACTAACATTATCAAAAATACTTAACTAAAGAAATAACTAGAATAACAATTTTCAAATATTTGTCAATTTGTATTGCAAAAATCTCCATCATGTAAGAAGCATATTCTTGGAGTTCAAAGCAGAAAACTGAAAATGAAATACAAAATTCAACCCAACTTCTCAGACTACTATCATCTCAGGGCAGGTATCAATTGTTATATATCATTATTCATTATTGTCACCATGGATACAATCTAACTGTTATACAGAATGATCAATGACAATCCTACCGACTGTGCCATGTAATGTCTTCAACTCAAATTACTTTTCAAACAACCCAGTTTCAATACAGAATGATATATGACAGCAATATAATAGGATCGGATTATTTCATGAAATTTTATTCTCATTCGAAGCTGAACTCCTTACTTTTTTATTCTTGATTCCCCATACTGCAGAATGAGTATCGAATAATCCAAATGAAAGAGTACTAGAGTAGCACATTTGCAAAAAAAATAACAAAGCTGTTGTTTACTTCCAACTCAACTCGCTCACTTTTTTCATAAATAAGTTTCAATGGAATTTTCAGATGATTGTAACTCAAGTTATGATTTATTCTACACTAATAAAACCTGTAAGAGGATAAGGTTTTAATAAGAGTACAATGACTTTGCGGAAGGAATACTCCAACTATGATTTTGTCGTTTCAGTTGATCATTGCAGCAGGAGTTTTTTTCCTTTAGCTACATCCTAGATTGAAAAGGGAAGATATTGGATCCCAATTAGAGTCTATTGCTCAAGTCGGGCTTCTATGACCTCGTTCACTTGGTAATATCAAAAAGGAACAGTGATTCATCTCTTCGTTAACTGTCACTTTCTACAGAATTTTAGTTGTGAAATAGGCCATGTTTATTATTACAGGAACGGTTTGCCAATTTGCCATCATGCTTTATCTGTAAAGTTATCTTTACACCGCCATTTGTCCTAATAAATCACGATTAATAACATAAAAACATTTGACTAATAGCTGTACGAGTTTCTGGATTCAGATCCGTACTGGGCTGGATTGGATAAAAATTTACGTAAAAAGTTGATGTAATTTTCACCTACCAATTTCAAATGAAAATTAGTGAATGAGAAATTTAGGAGTTGTTGAAATGAACCAACTCAATACAAGAACATTACGAAAAAAAGCATCACACTTAAAAAATATATATGGAAATGACAGTTTAATACAAACAGCAAACACAATGATGAGAAGTTTCATGCATAGATGATACATACTCGATAAGTGAGCAAACACCTGTTTCGAGAGAAAAGTACATTACTTACCTAATAAATACCATAAATACCTAATACAGATAAATGTTTTCTTTGGTATTTTCTAATGAATAAAAATATGTTCATCGCTCTTTTGGTATCTGGTATAATAACTGGTAGTTTCTGGTGATACACATAATTTTACATATTCGTCCATAAAAAATTTGTACAAGTACATAAAATATTTGTGAAAATTACATTATAGAATATGTAATGATTGTGTAATTACAAACCAATTTTTTTCAGTGCTCCATTTGAAATCCTAAATTTATGTACAACAAATAATGCACAACAAATTCAAATGATATTTCATTGCGAACTTTTTAACTGGACAGTTTACGAAATGTGGAATGTCATAATAAAATGTGAAATGTGAAGTTTGATAACGCTCGAGAAAGCCATTGTATAGCGAAACACGTGTTGCAGTTTTGTAAACTGTCCAGTGAAAATCTCACTTGAATACGTTGTGAAATCTCATCAAATATTGACCAATTCCATCACATATGCACAACGAAGAATTCAACAAATTTACTGAATTAATTCTTGGCGAAAATGCGAAAATAATAGTTATATCATCGGTGGCGATATCGACTTCCCTTATTCACCAGGCCGACCTGTCATATTAGCCTTTTTTGACTGATCTGTGATCTGCCACAAGCTTTTTGTTGTTCTTTGGTACGAAAAAATTCAAACGGCCAAACAGTTTTGTCTGGTATAGGATTATAGAACACTTTTTTGCACTGGTATATGAAAATCGTTTTTGTACTAGTTTGCCATGAATGTCTAATGAAAATTGATTCAATAGATGAATGGAAACCATTAAAAATAAGCTTTTCAGTGTATTGAATTCAAGAAGTTGTAGCTAAAAACCATAAAAACTTGAACAACCTCAATTTTATTGATTGTATAATTGGGTAGTATTTTGCACACTTAACCCAATAACTACTTGTGCCATAATAAGAATCTGCATATCATTTTGATGAAACCTTTGGAAGTATACATTTTTTTATAGGTCAGACCATTTTATTTAATCAAATTAGCATAATGGCCTGAAATCCGAACCACCATGGGACAAAATAAAAGCACTACAGGAAAATCCTCAAAGCGCTCTCTGAGCGGTGCCTGTCCGAAAGTAGCGATTCACATTGGATTTGAATCGCTGGAGATTAAATCCATTTGGAAAAACATTCTCAGAAAGTTCATTCCACATAAACGCAGTTCTCCAAATGGAAGAGTTTTCAAACAGTGAAGTTCGAGGTGTACTGAGTTGAACCTCAAAACGATGAGCAGCCACAGTCCGTCGCATATTTCTGATATGTACCGCTCTTGGTGGAATCAAATCTGCCAAGTCACTTGAACACTTCTATCTATAGAAGAGAGTATCTGTAGTATCTATAGAAGAGAACCTTGCTTCGATGTTTCAGGCTATCAAGGTTGCAAGTGATGTTCGCGTCTACAATCAGGAGAATGACGCTTTTTTGGATGGAATCCAGCAACTTCAGGGTATGTTTGGGGGCAGAGAACAATACTCCAAAGAAGGTCTGATTTGAGCTTTATAAAGCATCAAAAGTTGCTGAGGTGTGCACAGTTTTCTGGTTCGAAACAGTGTTCCAAGCTTTTGAGATGCAGCCTTTGCGATTTCAGCGACATGATTGTGCCAAGACATATTGATATCCATTTCAACCCCCAAACAAACTCATCGAAGCAGAAAGCGGCATTGTCTGACCTGACATTAGTATATCTGGTTCGGAGAGATTTATCTTCTTGGAGAAAACAGGTGCCTGGGATTTTGTGGCATTGAATTGAACCTGATTACTTTCACCCCAATTCGATATCACTACTAGATCCTCATCAAGATATGCAACCTCCTGCTGCCGGTGAAGATTTGCCTCCGTAGCCGATGTCCTGGAATCCAAATGGAATATGTTTAAAATCTCTCAGAAGTTAAGAAACTTGTGCGAGCTAAGCACTAACGAGATCTTACCTTTTAACGTATGATTCCTGACAAGACAAGTGTGCTGTCGTCAGCATTCGGCATTATTTCATACTCCGTTGCTTCTGAAAGCGCCTGGATGCGCGACCTGAGAACTTGGCGACGACTCATGTTTGTATAGTTATATCTTTCCGAAATAATGTGTGAAAGTTGATATCCAAACAGGATCTTTCACTGATTTAACGCTAATATTAACTGTTTTTCTTCGTTTTTCACTTGTGGAAGAAAAATATGCCATATAGAATTCTGTATTTTATAGCTCCCTTTATTGATGACCCATGTGCACCCTTCCGTAGTCCCAACTGTAGACAACTGTCAGTGAGAGTACCTAATAGATAACTAACAAATAAAAATATCAGGAGGCAAGGTATTCATCACTTTTGAGATTACACGATGTTTCAGGAATTGTCGACGTTAATTCAAAATATGGCTGGTAACGTAATCGAGGTCAGTCTTGCCAAATGTTAGTGGCACACGATCGATTCAGTCAAAAGTCCAGCGTCGAATTACTCAAGGCGATCTACGGCTTACGCTCATGAATGACCTCTGGCGGTTCAGGAAGGAGCCAGCAAGCGCCCGGCAACCCGGTTAGACGAGCCACGATTTCAGACAAACCGTATGTAACGCAAAACGCCTTTGTCACGAACTGACAATCCATCAACTCATTAATAATGGGTTGCCCAATTCAGTGACACAACTTCAATTTTCTGCATTGATTGGAAATACGAATTTCAAGACGAGCGGTTTGGATATTCTGCAATTGAAGATTATATTTCGATAGAAAATTATGAAATTCGCTCCAAAATAAAGGATAAGCTAAAACCATTCGAAAGAAAAAACCATTCGAAAACAACTACTTTCATACGAGAATCACTCTTCCCGTTCTATTTATAATCTGAACATTTGTTATGGAACTGAAACATATATACAGTGAAATATATGAAAGAGTATTGATGAAAAAATGCCACTTACATGGAACACTATCATTCGCAATTGTGTACTTCGAAGTTTCAGAGCAAAACACTTGTCCTATCACATCATAGTCACCGTTTTGGATAACATTATAAGACGAAGCAATCATTTTTTTCATTACATTCCGATTTTATGTCAGCAGATCTGTTTTTGTAGCAATGACACCACACATTTATACAGACAGTTATTCTCAGTTGAAGAAATTTCGTTTGAACTGAGAAGGGTATATTTTCAGGACAGATTAGTAGGTGTTTCGAAGGAGTTTTTTTCTTCCAGTTTATATCGGAAAGAAACTTCTGTGTTATGATCTACAAATCTTATTTTCTTTTCTCCCTACTTTGAGAGTTTTCCAGAGAGGAATTAAATAATTTCATTTCCTGAAGATCGTGTTGAAATAATAGAATTCGGAACGAATAAAATGTAATTAGAATCAACTATCCTTCTTTGAAAATTCTTGGAAAAGACTAGACTTTTATGAGAGTAGGCGCACTTTCAAAATTGAAAATTTTGGGTTCAATTTTTCGTAGCCAAACATTTAAAAACATAGAGATAGACATGACATAGAGATAGAAAGTCAAAGGAATGGATAATATACGATGATAAATAACTTAAATACAGGGAAAATATATCAATTTCACACACTTTAAGGACACACAGATATGGAAAATATTGAATAAGGTCCTCAGATAATTTTATTGAAAAACATGTGTTGAACGTATATTCTTAACTTTTTCGCCTATGCTCAATGGTGGCATATTGCTTGTTTAAATAAAATAAGAAATGGATATTCGAGCACGTAATTGATTTAGTATTTCTTGAATGCAATTTCTTGAACAGGAAATAATAAATTACTACCAGAAGCGTTAAAATATCAAGTATAATAGAACATTTTCTTACTGGTAAAATTACATATTACCCACTATAATTGTAGATGGATTGTAAATCTATCCTTTCCATATGGAAAATATTGTGATGTTTACTTCAGTGTCTTTGTGGACTGAATCCGTGTTCCTTTTCAAAATGAATAAACATAGAAATTATAGTCCTTGAATGATCAGACTAAAAGTTCGAAGTAAATCAGTTCCCTCTACTTCAGATCATCATTGTATCCATGAAACTAAAATATTCGTGCCAGTTGTTTCCATTCCTACTTGAATCTGAAATAATTCTTCACATGTTTTCTCTGACACTTGTTCGTGAAAAAGGATATTATTCTCCATGTCACGAATCTCTTTCTATTTCTTCATTTTTGCTCACACTTTCATGACACGATTCAATAACAACACCACACCAACGTGTAATCCAATTGTGTTGAGACTGACTTCACTGATTATCGTACCTATTCTACGTACTCGCGAAATTCAGATCCATTCTATTCTCTTTCAGTACATACATCTATTGTTACAGAATATTTTCAAGCCAAAGTACTCTATATTGTAAATATATTAGTTCTAAATTCCCTGTTTCATGTCACTATTATGAATTTTCAACAATCATTCAATCATATTTTGATCTAGAAAATGTATAAAACAAGATATGAATATATTCCTAAAAGTCTATTATACATTTGTAGAAAAATCCAATCTAACTAGTGATTTTAACCTTTGAAAGAAGGAAAAAGTCAAACCATAGAAATTTTTGTTCTCCTTTGAATTTCATACTATTTTCCCACATAATCAATTTCATTCTATTTCTTTACCATTTTTTCTGCAATGTCATATGAATTAAGGTACTGAAAACGTGATCCATTATAGCAGAACGAAGATATCACGATTTTTGATGCACTGGTAATTTTCTAGTAGCAAAACGTGAAATTGTTTGCTTTGTTTAGTTAACTTTCGCTCATTGATGGCCTTTTCGTTGATTTGAAGGTCCTGACGTTTTGATCAAACCTTGAAATCACTTGTTTATCATCCATATTACATTTTTTAGATGCGGATCTTATTATGAAATTCACAAACTCAAGGCTGTGAACTAAAATTATTTTTCAGGAAATAATTTTTTCGTTAGATCGACACTCCGTGCAATACAGAAAAGTTTAGGGATCATAACGACATATAAATGAATGAAATGATTGAACACTAACTTTATCGTTCTTCCTATCTTGCCACTTTTCTCAAGTTGAATACAATCCACACACCGTAGAAAAAAAAAGGATAATGTATTTATGAGTTGAAAAAAAACTAATTGATACAGTTTGATGTAAGATTTTCACTATAAAGGGTTTTACAAAAACCGCGACACGTGTTTCGCTATACAATAGCGTCCTCAAGCATAAAGTTGGCACCATTGGAAATACTATTATTGAACCTTATTTACTGAGGAAAATCTAATGGATGAGCTCTACCTTAATCTGTTTGGAGAAATAATGTTTCAGTCATTCACTTCCTACTTTTCTGACAGATGGATTGGTCAAAGAGGAACAATAGAATGGCCACTACGATCACCTAACTTATCGCCTCTAGATTTCTGCTAATGGGAGCATCTGAAAAATATTGTTCATAAAATATATCCTCGAAATTTGGAAGATTTGCAGAGGAGAATAACAGCTTTACAAACTTTATCACTGTTCAGAAAATAATAGATAACATTTCGAACGAACGAAATATATTACTTTCCATGTTTTATCGCAAAATCCTTTGATACTTACATATATTCCCGACTTTGCTTGATTTCTCGCAAGAAGAATCCAGAATGTGAAATTTTTACTGAACGACTTTAAGATCTTAGAGGTTGTGTCCGCCCCTGCTAGAGAGTTGTAGTTTAATTGAAAACTAGCATACAAAATGTCCCCCTGGAGAATACTTAAGACGTGTTTTTGCATATTTTTGGATTTTCTATAGGGGTAGAAATATACAGGGTGGTACGTTTTCGAGTTGACATTCTGTATATTCCAAAATCGTTCAAACCATCGTTAAATTACAGAAAAGTAGAAGGGACGCATAATTATTTTTAAGTTTTGTAATGTTTATTAAAACGCCATTCAATAGAGGAATACGCATAGCATCGATATTATACACAGGACCGTACTTACTGTATATATGACAAGTTTCTCTTTTATAAAAGTAGAAATATTTCGTGACATAGACTTCAAACTCAAAAATTAGACAGTATAAATAAATCACATATTCACCTGAAATTGATGATATTGAGTAGAATACTAGATTCTTTCGCAATCGAGATAAAAGTCTATACTGCACGATCTTGAAAAAGTGAAAATAATAACTCAATTGGGCGGGGCGGTGAGAAATTTGCCAAACGGTTTCGTACTATTTTCATAATTATAGATAATAATAACTTTCCTAAACAAAAGCTATATAAAAATGGCCGAGAAAATAGAATAATATAAATTGATAGATGTAGCCGTTACTATGTGGTAGGAGATCATAATGAAAAGAGAAAAGAAAGTTTCTAAGTTTTTTACCACTTTTATTTGTAACTAACGTTACAGCAGTTTTCTCCTATATGGACATTCTCAAACTTATACAATAAACTAACAATGTTTCATTACATTCACCAATATATACCATTCGGGTCTTAATTGAGTACCTGAATTTACAGTTCACAATGCGGACGTGCCAATTTAAAAACCGGGAAGTAAATTGAATCGATTTGATCATTTAACAGGTTGCACCCGCAACCATCTATCCGTTGAGACAGATTATAACTTTGAAGAAAGTTTAGAAAGAATTTTACAGAATTATTCATTCCTGAGAGGTTAATATTCATATCTTCCGCCAAGTTCAAGGAATCGCAGTTCATTAAAAAATTTGACACCATATCTTCCAGTACGGCGATGGAAAGTGATACATTAGCTTTCGGTGGTCGGTATACAACTCCGAATATGTATTTTTTGCCAAATTTACTCACCGATATCCAGATATGTTCGAGATATTGGTCTCGATCTCGATCTCAGAAAAAATTACTCGGAATTGTATTGAGTTTTTAATGTAGAAGAACACTCCTCCTCCGCTTCCGTCTCTGTCAGCTCTGGCTATAATATTAACCACTTGTGAAGAAATATCAGGACTGAGCCAAGATTCTGAGATACCAATAATATCTATATCATTGCTTGTAATAAAATCCTTCAATTCATCAAACCCAGTTAATGAAGACCTAACGTTGAGGTGACTAAATTTCAAGCCACGGGACATAATTTAAACACGGTAGAGTAAAATAGATTTTGAAGAAAGAGAAAATTGAATTTATGAAGTAAAATGATTCAGTGCTGTCCAGTGTTGAGAATGTCCATATAGGGCGAAACTGCAGCAACGTTAGTTACAAATAAAAGTGGCAAAAAACATAGGAATTTTCTCTTTTCAAAATAGAATAAACCCAAAGACAAGAAATTTCTGTACGGCTTTCGTGAAATTAGTTTTTTACATGAATAACGGTCATGTATCTACTCATGACATTACTTGGTTTATGGAGCGGAAGACACAAACTCAACTGTAGAAGAATAAATGGTCAATGACTCAAGAATTTAGACGGCATGACAAAATAATATACCATTTTGTGGAATCAATTTCACAAAAGCCTTATATTAATTTATCGCCCTTGCATATTAATTTTGCTGCAGCATTTGGTTAGAAGAGATCTCCACTTCGATTATTGTTTCAGTTTTCCAAGATTTTCACCTGCACCACCTACAAATGACGGCATAAGGCTAAAATACATTTTCTACTACAGGACAATGAAAGTGATACGTTCTTGAGAAATATCATATGATCCTCCAAAAACTTAGCATAAGCTAACCGTCTAAAATGAACAAGCCACATGTCGGGACTTATGATAGGTGATGTATTAATCAGGCGGACACAGCGTTTACAAATAATACAAAACGACAAATAGAGAGTAACAGTATAACAGTGGCGAGGAGAATGAGAATTAGGATTAGTCCCCGGCCGAAATCTCTCAATAGACTGACTATCGCCCAAGAAAATGTGTTCCCAGTAACTTTCGAAAAATTATCTCTCTCAATGGTCGGGGTCATGAATTTAGTCAAGAAAGGTCAACCACTTGGTCCTTGCATTAATCCATAAAAGTGTTAACAATGACTACCTACTCGAAACATCTCAAAGGGTTTCTTTCTAGATATCCATCTGTTTTTTTTGGCAATAAACTTTCTTTTCGAAAAAAGAGGGCATTTCAATGATATGCGATGAAAAATTACAAAAATGATAGGTAAAAATTAAGATGAAAGAATTAACATAAAAAACCCAAGCAGATGAATATTTTGGAAAACTGCTCGATAATAGAATATTCATATCGAGACTGGATGCGTGTAGATGTAGATGAACATGTCATTTCTGCTTAGACGTAAATGAATAAAATTGATCCGATTACAGATTCCTATAATAAAACGTTTTCAGAATCCTCCATGTTAGCTTTATTCCAAATAGCAATTTGTTCTAAATTCATTTGGAATGGATTAATATAATTCAATGTGTTCATTAGTTTTCCATTTATATAACTTGAAAATTAACTTTTCCAGAATCAAAGTATCTGAATATTCACTTAATCTGATAGAAATCCCCAACATTAACACCAACGATTTCTAACTAGATTTCATCGAATGCCGAAAGAATTTAACGAAGAGAAACAAAAACCATCTACCGCTGTCAATTCGAAATTTAAAACTGTTCAACAGATCGTTTTCCGATATGGCCAAGTCGGTGAGGATATTCAAGGCGACCGGAAACAAGATATCTTTTGTCTCTAATTGACACATCCAATGACCGAACACGTAGAGAACTTGATTTCTTTAAATGTTTGAAAAGATTTAATGACGTTACTCAGTTTAATTTTATGTTTCAATCGACTAAGTCTGTTTTATAGTATACAGATACTTTTCTGCGAGAGTATACAACAGTATACAAGAGAAATTTATTCAGTTTCAGCTAGGAGAATGGAAATATATACGTTTATTCCTTGTATGTTGTGATTGTGAGAAATTGAATCAAATACTTTTAGAGTCCAAACTGATATTATATTTACTCAATCTATATTGAGAATAATTTCATTTATAGAAAACTTACATTATCACGGAGTAATGTGGCCATTATTTTAATCTCGAAAAATTTGGATATCCCTATAACAAAAGTTGTAATATAGGGTTTTTCATTAAGCGCTTCCTATCTTTAAATTTAAACGAAACAAAGTATGTGTGAGATAGTATTGACATTTTTTATTCGTTTGAATGACCTATTGATTCCATTGTGTGTGAAATATAACATCGTTCAAATGGGTTTTCGAATAAGTTGGTTTGAAATGAGTCTAAACTTGGTTAAGGAAGGTTTTGGTTTTCTACTTCTCAATCTATACAAAAAATGTGGGAATATTCCAAAGTGTCTGACGGCGAAAAATTGGATGTCTTCCGGTGAGAATTATAGTATTCCATATGAGTGAAATTTCACTTTTTTCATTTATTATATTGTGTAGGAATCCTGTAAATGATATATGATTCGATTCCATCACGAATGTTTGTAAAATAAAGGGAAAATAGAAAAGTATTTTTCGTATAATTCAGCGTTCATATAAAAGTAAAGGTTCGAGTGTTTTCTTCCAGTTTGTGTCTGAAAGTTACTTCTTTGCAATATTCACACATATTTGTAAAGAGTTAATTTTTGAAATTGATTGCTTCTTTCCTTTCTTTGGAAGATTCTCACATTGTTTGTATCAAGATAGAGAAGTAGAAATTTCTTCCCCAAAAATTATTCTCTCTTGAAAATATACCCTTTCCATTTAAATCAAAAGTTATTGGAGCATGAAGGTGTGAGCACTGTCAAATAACATTCAACTTTCTTAAGTAATTCAGTTATGAATAAGAAACAAATAAACCTTCATAAATCATCTATTGTAACGGTTTCAAAGTCACTACTTCAAAGATCTGTGGAATAGTTGAATTTTTTACATAGTGTATAGTTTATTCACAATATAACAAAAATATTACATTTCGTATCATGATGTGTAGCCATATGAATGTATATGACTTTGTATATACCAGGAAGTAAAACGAGTCTTCTTATCTTTGTTGGAATCGGCACATTCACAAAGTTTATTTGTAAGATATGTTTTTTTTTCAAATAATTAATCTGTATTTTATATTAGTTTATGTCATTCGGCATTCCGGGACTTGAAAAGAAAACGTCTCTTCCTCATTTTTTTTGATTTGGAACAGACACGGAAAGAACATCGCGATTATGCGGATGTGAAAGGACGTTTCAAAGTATTCCTGAATCGAAAATTCAACTCAAAACTTTCGATTTGAAGTCTATATTGTCGAAGAAATTAGCTTAAAGGCCATTCCAAGCCTTTATTTTCCGTTTGTTTGTGGACAATATTTCCATAAAACTGAATCTGTTAATTGGTAACTGAATGGCGGTTGGCGAATCTCTGCTTTTTGGAATCCTTGATGACTCACCCCTGTAGGAAACGACATAAAAGCGGGCCGTAAGTACATTCCTCAGTCAAGGTAATCTCATTATTATCGTTCATTTGGACCTGAGCGGGACTCATTGGCATCGCAGGAGTGACACTCCGAAACTGTCAGCGTCTAGGGCGTTACCCACTTCACCTAGATACCAAGTAATTTTACTTCTTCAATGGGGAATGTTCCTCAATTTGGGTTATTATAGCAAATGCAAGTTTGAACAAAATGAAGTTGACTTTAATTCATGAGTTCTTCAAATTCACTTCGAGAAGTATTCGAATTGATGTTTCAAATGTTGGGTTTTAATTTTTAAAGGAATTTGTTTCTAATTCACATATTGGCAACAGCGACTATATCAAGTTGAAATAATTTATACGTACCTAGATATTCTACTTTAAAAAAGGAAAATTATCTTTATAAATCAACAATTAAGGCAAAATATAAATTATAGTCCAATACCACCTCCACAATCCACATAAACAACAGTTGTTTTGTTATTTATTTATATAGAGGAAGAAGGGTTAGGTGCACAAAATGTCATATGTCACAGAATGTCTCGGAACTCGGAACATAAGTAAACAGAACAGCACGCCTCTAAAATATGTCATCTTTGTTTGTCTCATACAGGTAACAGATTCATTGTCCTTTATTAGCTATAACCGATGTTGCCAAATGATGAAATAGAAACCAATCCCTTTAAATGCTGAATGCATCATTTCATTCCTCTTTTTTTAAGTATTTAAATAATTTTTTAAAGAAAAAGGTTGAAATGATAAGTTTGAATTGCGTTGTTTTAGAGCTCTTTTACGAAAACTACTTGATTTTCGTCAGGAGGAACGTTCCCCATTGTGTTTCTTCAGTATATTGTATTGAAATGAATATTACTGAAGTTTTATCCCAACACCAAACCGTTATTTCAACACTTTGACACGTCTATCGATCACCAAGTGATCATCTTCAAGAGGAAGATTAAACTATATTGGAATGTTGAAGCCTTTCCTTAGCTACCTTTAAACAACTGTTAACCGATGGTATGCATACTAGGGGGAATATAATTCATTAGTTGAATAAGACAACGAGGATATCATTGTGAGAAAATCCTTCATTTTTATATCATTTATTTTCCCTTGTGAATAAATCAACTTTTGTGGATTGTTCCCTGAAGTTGAAACTGATAATTCTAGTTATGGTTTTTTCTTTACTTTCTCGTGTTTTTGAAGTTGAAACTGCCGTTAATTATATTTGGCTGATGCGCTCTTTCCCATAATTTTTATCAATAAACGATTCGCAAATTAATTTACTGTTTTTTTCTTAATTCATACCCACTTCCGTCTCCACTATTTGAAAGCTGGTAGGGCATTTCATATTATTCGGATGATAACCGCCATCGTATTATTCTAGTACCGGTACTAGAAAAATATCTGTTAAAAAAATCTTGTTTTTCCGTTAACCAGCTGTCGCACTCCTACGAACGACAACCCTCAGAAGTCAAAACTTGTGCGAGCTAAGGATTAACGAGGTCTTACCTTTTAACGTGTGATTCCTAACATGGGTTGGACGATCGTTCAGGCTGGGGATCGTTCAGCCGTAGGAACCAAACTCCGGCCTACATTTGTTTAGATAATATCACATCACCGAAATGGATCAGTCATTACCCACAACACATTGTGGATATTCACAAATGAAACAGGAACTCCATTTGAAATCTATCAATATGAACTCATTTCAATATTCATCAAATAACATTGTTAGACGCTTTCACTCATTTCAATGTCATATAATTTAATGTTGAATACGACTAATTTTCAAATCAAAGCTGTTGTTACAATGCTATCAGGCAAAAAAAAATGGATTCAATTGTTTTAAGGAGTAAACCAAACGAGATAAATAGACTGTCACTCTTATACTTGATGTTATGCATGGAACAACAATTAGTAATATCAATCAGTGTCTGTCTTGCACCTGTGAAATGTATTCTTGTACGGCTCAAGAAGCAGATAGCTATAAATTTCTGGCAGTTATTATCGTAACTATCTCATTCAGAGAACTAAGTCCAATAGAAAATTCTTGTAATGTCTTGATTACACACAAGAATTTCCCGAGACTTATCAACATCGAATCTTTATTACAAATTGGGATAGTTTGAGTAAATGTCTTGTGTAATACCCACTTGCTCGCATATAATTACGGTGGATCTTTAGTACTGTATCATTTAGTTAACAAGCTTTTTTAGCACGCAAGTTCCCAATTTACGGAAGGAATTTGCATTTTTTTCATGATAAATGTAATTCTCCTGTGTGTCGTTAGAGATGTGTGTAGGTTTATCATTAGGAATAATTTGTTTTATGACATATGACTATGCGGTTCGGGAAAAAGTTATTTTCAGAATGAATTAGTAATAAAAATAGTTTTTAATGGTGTTCGAGAGAGAAAGAGAGTATCTAATCAAGATATCATAGAAACCAGTGGAGTCGGACATCTTAGGTTGGCTGTAATAGTATTTTTATATTACAGCTACTTGAATTTTGAAGTTACATTACTCAGAACTACCAGAATTATATATTCTAATTGGATATTCAAATTTTAAGGGGCCCACGATTGCTTATTGAAAGAATAATTTGAATTTTATATCACTTCTAATTGGAAGAGTAAATATGTAGGATACTGGTACTTTCACAACTTACTTTCAAATTATTTATGAGTTTCAACTTTTCAATCATAAAATTGTGAGTGGTTGCATTTCTATGATGTTTGTAGGGTCCTTTGGTTTTGAATCGAAAATTTATTTTCTATTGCTAATGAACACAAGCATTAGGTTAGTTTAGGGGTTAGGTCCAAAGTGAGTGAGTCTATTCAACCCTACACCGCTACCCGCAAGGGTTCATTGTGGCTCACACCTATTCACACTCGACCAAATAAACCTAGCTTCTTAATGGAGCCGATTAGTTTGTATGGTGAGTGGTCTTTCAGGTCAGATGGTAAGAGTACGGCTCTGCCGAACACTCAAAACCTGATTCAGTTCCCAGCGAGGCAGGAACAAAGTATGTGCTCTGCTATTTCATCATTAATGAGATAGTCAGATAGTCGAAGTGCAAGATTACCACCTTGTTACCCGCGACAACCTTCCCACATGAGGGTTTTTTCACGTCAGCTACACCTGACGATGCCTTAGATTCAACCGTGCAGGGCTTTTTCGCCTCTAGTTTAAGTCACTTGAGCGCAAACGTTTGCTGACCTGCTCATGGGGGTTTGTTCCTCCACCTGAGATAGATTCTGCGTACGGCGCTCAATAATTTGGTGCAAGACGCTTTCATAAGGTACCTCGCTCTGGAGAAGACGACTCAGTTGTTTTCTGGCTGCACCACCAAAACTTTTTTTTAGGTTCAGTTATAGGATCAAAAGTTGGAGAGTAGAGAAACTCTCGCTCCTGATCTAAATTTACAGGAAGGTCAGTTAGAGTCGTAAACTCGAAATCCATCTCCTCTGTAGACTCAGCGTCAGAAATAAGTTTTAAGTTTACTCTCTCCATAAAAGTCCCACGAGTAGCTAGGGAAAGGAGGTCAATCACGGTAGAGCCCCGCATTACCGTTACATGGCGATGCTATTACGAGAGGGCGCCCGGTATCTCGAAGGTTCCCTAGAGACAGCCGATAGGCTCAATGTCATTCATCCTTTCGGCACGGATACATCACCTTAGGATTAAGCCATCGTTAGGATGCTATTCAGTTAGGGAATAACATAACTACAAGTGCTTCTGTCATTCCCGTATCTAGCGGGGCTACGTGGAAGCAGGCATCTGATGGACGGTTTGCTCAACCTCTATAACCCACGCCAATGCACTCGCGAATGCACTCGAACAGCATGCACAGTGGTTCAGGCAGTGAAAGATGAACAAGGACAGCCAACCCGCATTATGAGTGGAAGATGAAAATATGAGGATGGTCTGTAAAGTTTCAGACCTAACAAAGATACTCGTCCAAATTGTACTCGGCGTTTTCCTCTGCGAAATAATTGTTCACGAACGTGATTGCCGTCTCATTTGACGAAAATTTCTGTCCTCTGAGCGCAATTTTTCGATGAGGGAACAAAAAGGCGTCGCTTGGAGCAAGATCTAGTGAGTAAGGCGGATGGTTGAGCAGTTTACACCGTAATTCATAGATTTTCGCCATGGTAACAGCTGAGGTGTCAGACGGTGCATTGTCTTTGTAAAACAGGATTTTTTTCTCCTGCAATTGTGGCCATTCTTTCGCGGGTTCTGCCTTCAGCTTATCAAATAATGATGCGTAGTATGCTCCTGTAATGGTTTTTCTTATTTGAAGACAATCGACTGAATAACTCCATGAATATCCTAAAAAACAGTCGCTATCACTTTCCAAGCCTAAAAAAAACAGTTTTTGCTTTTTTGGAGTCGATTTCCTCCTTGCAGTCCACTGTTCGGACTGTATTTTTGTTTTGGACGTATAAAGGCGTATCTAAGTTTCGCCTACAGTAGTAACCCATCTTTGATTTGCGTGGGCATATTGCCTTTTCAGTACAAATATTTAAGGACAGCTCAATACTCCATTTTGTCAATTTCCATAAAAACACTTCAAACGACTGTTACATAAAAGCTGCGCATCCAAAATGACCAAAATGGAACTGTTAACAGATGTTGAAACGGATACGAATACGCTGTTTTATCCTATTAATATTATTTCTGGAAGATGTTGATGGCTCCATCGCTTATTTCGAACATAGATTACTAAATTGATCATGAAAACTTCAAAATCTTATTACAGTTGTAATAGAAATTACAGGTGAAGTGCTGTTTAAATGAGAATTTGTAGACTAGTATTCAAAAGTCTGATAAACTGTAAGAACACTGCATTGAGAATTTCACTGTCCAAGTGTCAGGTGGGTATAATTCGAAAGCCTTTGAGAAACTGCAATTCATATGTTGTATTTCCTTTCATTAGCGAGTACTTGAACTAAGTGTTGTTTCGTGTTTCGAATTTTTATCTAAGGTAGTAGCGCAATTTTTGTATGGTAACGATTTTTCAACCGGTTGTTACGACTTGTGTGAATGTATAAGTATGATACTTACGGGTATGAGAAAGAGCGGGAAAGGCCGCGATTAAAAGAAGCATCAAGTATGAATGTCATTACTGAAGGTCTCTACGAATGGAAAACATTTCTGCAGGTCATGGAGGCAAACTGACACAAATATTTCTCGAACATTTTTCTCATTTGTAATCTTTGCGTTGAGAAGAAAGTAATAGATGAGTAATGAGTAGTGTTCTTGAAGAAATTGCTAATAAAATTAATACGTTATTGAGGTTTTTGAAAGATTTGACCTTCCCAACATTGACGAAACCATTGGAAAATCTTTTCAGATATAAAAAGCATACCTAATGCTGAAAGATTTTTGATACTTGCAATATGTGTAGAGCATGCACAGAAGTAACATTCAGACACAAACTGGAAGAAAAAAACGTCCTATCAAAACATCCCCACAATTTTTTTTTATGGAGATGTTTTTTTCAAGGACAAAATATAGGCACTACAATAAAATCTTTAAGGCGCTCTCAGAGTGGTGCCTGTGCGAAAGTAGCGATTCACATTGGATTTGAATCGCTGAATATTAAGTTTATTCCACATAAACTCATTTCGCCAGATGAAAGAATTCTTAAACAGTAGATAAAGTTTGAGGTATACTGAGTTGAACCTCAAAACGATGAGTAGCCACAGTCCGTCGCGTATTTCTGATATATATCGCTCTTGGTGAAGAGTTTTCTGTTGCTGAAGTGTTGTGCAGTTTTCTGGTTCGGAACAGTGTTCCAAGCTTTTGAGAAGCAGCCTTTTCAATTCCAGCGACATGATTGTGTCAAGACATATTGGTGTCCATTTTGACCCCCAACAAACTTATCGAAGCAGAAAGCGGAATTGTCTGACCTGACATTATTATATCCGGTTCGGAGACATTTATCTTCTTGGAGAAAACCGATGCCTGGGATTTTGTAGCATTGAATTGGACCTGGTTACTTTCACCCCAATTCGAAATCATTTCTAGATCCTCATTAAGATATGCAGCCTCCTGCTGTCGGTGAAGATGTGCCTCCGTAGCCGATGTCCTGGAATCCAAATGGAATGACGAGACAAGTGTGTCGTCAGCAAAGCAATATATTGGATTTTTGTAAAAAGCCAAAATCTATTTTTTGAAATCTCTTTTGTAACAGCTATCAATAAAAATATGTTTGCAGTATTGGTCTTCATCAGATTGAACTCACTTATAATTCCACTAACAAATATCTACATTTCATTATGATCACATTTCAACGCTATTTGGAGAGAGAATCATTCTAACAAGTCGCTGGAACTGATTTACTGCAGAATGCCAGAAAAAATGTGATGCAAACATTATATAGTAATAACAATTTTACGAAAGACTCAACAAAGTTAGTTTGAAATATAACAAAGGCATAAAACTCCAAACATATAAGACTGAAAAGTCAAATGCAAATATGCCGTTGAAAATTTTGTTACAGCACCAGAGTGCTGTAGTGAATAATATGCAGTAAAATTCAAATTTAAATGAAGAATTATTAGTGATTTATAATTTTTCTTGTTATATTGAAATTATTTGTTTAATCTTGTTGATCAAAAGTTGAAATATAATTGTAAATTTGACTTAAATTTTGTATTTCTGATTTTTTGTTTAAGTTATTATTATTTTTTCTTATTATGTTAACCATTTCCAGAAATAGCCTTTTGACTTTATTATTTTCAACTGCTGAAATTTTTGTATTTTCATGGGCCATAATATGATCTAAAGAGAAAACATATTCACGCAGTCCACAAGAACGTTTATTGAGTCTGTAGTCACTTTTATGTGACGTGATTCTTCCAGATAGATTACGACTGGTCTGACTCTCTCATAGACCAAAAACGTCCCTTTTATCAAGACATTAACTTGATGTTATAGTAAAAAGGCAGACGTGGCAATGAGAAAAACAAGGTTAATACTCTTCATCATGTAGAAAAGTGTCACACATTCAATTTAAAATTACAGGGAGTGAAATAATTTTAAATGTTTAGATGAAACTTATTTTATTCAACCATTTAAAATTATTTCACTAGCCCATGATTGGCATTTACTTGGTTGGGTGGTAGCAACCACGCCACCGTGGTTCAAAATAAAAAATTCAGGGTGGTGAATCATCACTGTTTGAAATTTGAACGGTTTTATCAAGTACCCTATATATGGTTTACAAATCTGTGTGTGTGTGAGGCAGAGTTGTTTGGCACGTGTTAAAATAATTTTTAATGAAAGTATTTACCTAGATAACCCAGGTAGTCGATGCCGCTGGAAAAATAAAACAAATCGTTTTCATGATTGGTTGTTGAATGAACTGAATACAGTTACTTCATGGAAATATTTCTGAACTAATACCTTGGTGTGATTATACAAGCTGCGCGTTGACATGCGGGCCTTCCACTCGTGATGAATGCGAAGACATTTATTTTTGTTGGACAGATACTAATAATTACTGGTCGTCATAAAGAAAACATTTGTACATATCGACATTTCAAAAATGATATATGGAGATCTTCGTGAATTCAATTAACATGTTTGTAAGTCTAGATAAAATCCAGCTGTGAGCTCTCGATGGCGTAGTAGGTAGCGTTATGAAGATTGGAGAAATGGATAGAATAATAACTGTTGATCAATTTCTTAATACTTACGAGAGGAGCTCTTGAAGTTAAGAGAAAATTTGTTATATTGAACATAAGTATTGTACGAGTACAGCGCCTAGGTATATTGAAAGGGATAAGTTAAAGAATTTCAGGACTATTTACTTTACTATTGATCACCTTGTACACAAATGTGTGGTCACTTGAGAAGTATTTCAGGGTAAAGTGACCAACCCCTTTGTCTTCAGAGTACCCACTGCACTCACCAGTCCTCTGAGGTAACCTGCAGCCGTCCAGATGGAAATATGCAACTCGAAATGTGTATCTGTGGATCATCTTCTGGAATATTACCTGCGGCAGCCATTATGGCGTACCGAAGAGATTCCAAGCAAGATCTTTCCACCTCAGGTTGAGATGAAACATTATTTGAGCCTAAGCATTTGCCGCTTTGCTCAGTAGAAGTTTGTTTCCTCTCCTAATACTGATTCTTTTTCTGTTGCCCAAAAATTTGGTGAAAAGCAGAGAACGGAAATATCATGAGCCTTGATTTGACCTATACATATTTTTGTGCGATTTATAACAGGATTCGAGAAAGAGGACATCGAAAGGTTCCCAACAGGTATTCATAGGGAAGTATATTTCCGTTTGAAATGCATGTATGCATGTCGAAGTATATCGACAAAATCATTAACAACATGTCTTACCGATAAATTGATTGAACCTGGGTCAAACTCAGTAACATTTCTAGGCGAAGCTATTGGTGAGAACTCCTAAATGCCAAAAAAATGAGAGCCTGTTCTTTTCAAATCAATGATGGATCATTCTGTAAGAGGAAAGTGATGATTATTTCAAGGCCTGTGAACGATTGAAAATGATTGATCTTAACACTTGGACATAATACACAAAATTCAATATTGCTCAAAAACAACAATACTTGCTATACAAGGTGTTTATTAAACATGCGGTAAAAATTTAAAGGACTCATCGATTCCCGAACTCTTTCAAAAACACAAGGATGGTTTCTGATTGCATTACACCCAGCAAATTGAATATCTGCAGCCGTTTGTACTAATGGGAATGTTGTTGATAAGTACCAACGGAATTGTTAGATTTTTTTATTACTTGGTAGGTCCATTATCTTTTAAACAAAGCGCCCTATCAAAAATATCTTCAGAATACTCCAAATAATAATATTTTGATTTTTTTCCGCATGCTCAATAAACACTCTGTAATGCATTTTATTTGAAGAGCAATTGACTCTTAGTTTCGGTATAATCGTGAAACATTTCAACACGGTGGCTTTGACGCTCAGAATTGTTTTTTCATTCCGATGATGCTGTACATAGAAGACCACCTATGATACCTTCTGTAATCAAAATTTTAGAGACCTTGAGCTGATAAAGAGCAAATACTTCGAAACTCTTTTTCAGATGGTCACCCGATTGAATATAATGAATTGTTGTTACTGAAAAAAACACCTCTCAGAGGATAGTCTTTGTGAGAAAACTTCTACAAATTTGGAAACAATTCTGCTCAGATGAGTATTAAAAATAGAAAAATCAACTGAACATTCTTGTTCCTGTTACCTTGTATATTTTGAAATAATTTTCTAGCATATTTCATCAGTTCGGACTTCCATTGCTTAATATAATATAAATTGATTTGGAATCCCTGAAATAATTCGTAAAAAATTGAAAGGATTAACCGAAAAAATTACAATTTTAATAAACAGAAAACTGAAATTACAAAGAAATAACATACAAGCAACAACCAAAAAAAATAAAAATGGAAATATCAATACAAGCTGAAAACCACTGCAAGGTAAAACATCATGTTTTGTAGAAAATTCAAGGCATTTTGTGGAACTACTAAGGGAAATGGAAGTCAAAGAGCAGGATCAACTGATCAGTTTCGACGTGGAAAGCCTCTATACCAACGTTCCTGTCAGAGAAGCACTTCAAATCATACAGAAGAAGCTATCCGAAGATGGGGACCTGAAAGATAGAACAAACTAACCTATACAAGTAATCATGGAATTACTAGGATGTTGTATACAAAACTGTTACTTTGAACTGAAGGTCGAATTCTTTACACAAGATGAGGGANACTGATGAAATACACCACGAAACATTGTCAACCACTTTCAAATAAACATTTTCTAGCATGATTCAATTTCCCACAACAAATAACAGTTTTCAGGAAGTGGTTCGCATTCTGTCGGTGATATCATAAAGAAATGCAATGTATTTTTCAGATGTAATTCATGCAACTGCGGTAAGGTTGTACTACTCGTACTACCATGATAATTTATGAAGAAAGAAGCCAGTCGAAGTTCCATTTAAACTGTGGAGCATTCCAATTTATGATTGTGTTATAATTGAGTAATGTTCAGCAATTTTAATTAAAGTAAGCATTTGTTACGACGGAACTTGTGTTAGCACGGCATTTATAGATCTCGTTATTACGCACTACAAGGCTGTACGCAATTTCTAGAGCGTAAGATAACAGAACATCGGATAAATGAATATGTTCCTAAAGAATTCAGACCTAGTTCTATAGATTGGTCGATGAGAAATTTGGGCTATGTTCCATATACGTTTATCAATTGAGAAAAAGCACTAATAGAAACTATAACAAATATTTCATTCATCAAAGAATAGTCGAAAAAAATATAACCTAATCCCTAAGAATACAAGGATCTTTTTGATTGAAAAAGCAAATATCGTGACATCACTTGTGACATTTCGTATGGAAAGTATTTTAATAATCTTTAATAATGTTTTGATAATTTTAATTATCTTCAACACTTTCTTGTATTTCGATAGCCATTTGCGGAGTTAACGATGTTTGAATTGCATAACTCTGCCACCCTATGTCAATTTTTTTTAAATGAACGTTAATTGGAGACTCCATCGCGAAAACATTTTATGACATTCTTGTTATTATTCATCGTATACTTGCAAATGTACTCCTTGAACCTCCCGAGTTTCCGTATTGTTCCAGATTTCGTAATTTGAATTTCGATTTGACATAGTTCCACAGGACAAAATCCGGTGAACGAGAAGGTCATTCCAACGGACCGCGCCAGTCCCTTACAGTCCGTAAAAACTGTGGGGCACACCATCTTGTTCGAAAAGAACTGTATTTCCGAATTTATTTTGATTACTGGCTACAATCTTTTGAATCCGTGGGTAAATAAGGTTCCCAAATATAAATCGCCAGTCACATTTTTCTCTTGATATATAGCACCGACACCGAATATTTTTCAATATTCTTGAACAGATATTTATTTTCCCAGGAGTTCGGGTGTGGGTGACCTTCTCAAAAAATATATCAATTTATGTCAGACCATTATCGCACATTTTGGCTCTTGACATTTCCCTTAGAGAAAAAATTACATTCGTCACCGAAACAAACATTTTCAATGCAGTTTCGATTTGAATTCAAACGTTTGTTCTTTACCTCACAAAACCGATTTCTTCTGCCAGGGTAATATTTATTTGATTCATGTAATATCTTCAGCTTATAGGAGTGAAACTTATGTTTTCTGAGGCATTCCATGACAATAGTTGTTCCAGCTCCTCTAGCTCTACCTACACTTCCAGTTTTATGAAATTATTCAACCAATTCCTTGAGATACTGGGTGAGTCAAAAAGATTTCCTCGGTCCATTGCTATCAGGGATAACAATTTTTCGAGTTGCTCATTTTTTTTCGATTAATACTATCTTTCAAGATTATATTCCTGCATACTGGGTGATTCAGACGAGCATGGCGGAAGTTATTTTTTTTAATGGAACACCCAGTATATGAATACGTCATTCGATTCCACATATTTTTAGCTCTATAAGGAATTTTTGTTTTTGTATTTCCATTGCGGTATTGCCAAGTATTTNCTTTTAGGAAAAAAAGTTATATGAAGTACTGGTGATATTTTGACCCCATCTATACATTCCCGAGAGGAAAAGAGGAAGTCCAGGGACACCCTGTATATAGTTTGCAGAACAATTTTCTCATAATTCCTCAATCTGTTTGAATATAATAGTATATAATAGTAGGCACTGAATTTTCATTAATATTATTGTATCTAAACGAAAACAGTGTTGTCAAGGTTGTGACTCTATATATTTTATCATAATTTCTGAGAATATGGTGCCTACTATTTTGGAATTATAGTATAGTATAAACCATGTGATAGGGTGGATCGATCATAATTTCAAAATCATGGCACTCGAATACCTTCGTCGTTAACACAATGCACAACACAGCATACCGTAACCATATACCATAGTATTCAGATGACTTCTACTGATCCTTTCACATGACTGCATGATTTTTTCCCCATTCCAAAATTATCAAATTGGCAAACTCAGAATACCTTTCATAATGACTGAATTTCTCTTCTCAGAAAAACTGACACCTAACAATCCACTATCAAGCGATTAACTATCTTCAAAAGATCATTCATACATTTCTTGTGTGATGTTTTCTAAGGAAAACATAAATGATGAATGGAAAGTTATCAGTCATAAATAAAAGACGCATGTCTGAAGTTATTGTGATTGAATAATGAAATAAATTCAATGGAATTTTCTATTATGCTTGTTTATACAAACATTGCTTATGGTTGGATAATAACATGAGTTTAATCATCATTATTTATGTATTGAAAGAGCTCAAAAGAGGAAGCTATATTCTTTCAGCCATGCATGTGTTTATAGATCGATGAAAAATCGAATATTTTTCAAACGAGTGTAATATGGGTTCAATAATGAATTATAATAACCAGAAAAGAAATTTCTGGCAAAAACATTACAATCTGCACTGATAGTAAAGAAGCCCCATTAGCCTTGAACAGACACCGGTTTACCTCAGGGCAAGTACTAGAGTGCCACCAAGATTCAGCCAAAACCTTAGTAGATAATAACACTATCCTTGATTGGGTTGAAGGGCACGACAGGACTAAAGGTAATTGCATTACCGACTCTTGCCGAATGTTGAAATTCATTTCTCTAATTTTTTAAATTCATTTTGCAAATCATGTGCTCAAATTGAACACAATTAATGAATATTACTGGAGTTTCTATCCCAACACCAAACTGTTATTTTCAACACCTCGACACGTGTTTCAATCACCAAGTGATCATCTCCAAGAGGAAGATTAAACAGTTTGATCTTTCCCTGAAGATGATCACCTGGTGATCGAAACACGTGTTGAGGTGTTAAAAACAGTTTGGTGTTGGGATAGATATATAATATTCATTACTGTACTGAAGGTTCCAAACAGTGCATCACAAGGACAACTAATGAAATTGATTGTATTAAATTATATTTGATATTGTATTTGTTGCCTTTTTGTGTTCACGATTTTATCAACAATAAATTTCTACCATTCTTCCCCTACCTCACCTTACTAACAACAACAGTTGATACAGGCCACTGAAGATGACTACCGCAGTTGCAGTTGAAACGTTTGGAGATTGTAATCGAAGAAATTCCACGGTAAAATCTGGAAACCAACCAAAAATTGATGCCAGCCGTGAAAGCCCACTTTCTTATATTAACCCACTTATCTTGTTTCTGAAGAGTAGGAAGGGTGAGTGTAGACCCATTGTACATCCTCCCGAGCAGTTGTCCTCCTAGGTCATCGTCCATCATGTCCTTTCCAGGAAGGTGAACAGATCACTAGGAGACATCTTCTTTATACTGGCAGGTATAGACCAAAACTCGCCGAACACACACTTTCTTTGGCAACCTTGAGGTGTCTCACGGTGGCCTTCGCGAAGGTTCTGGAAGGTGCAGCGTTATTACTGTCGTTGTGCGGCTTCTTCAAACTTCCTGGGATTCCCCTACTGGAGGTGTTCAAGGCGCCCGCCGCAGGAAGTGCCCTTGCTGTTGGAGGTGGAGTGGGGGAGGAGGAGGGTGCACTTATATTTGCTGCCACTCCTGCCTCTTCCGCTCACTTTCTCCTTTTGGCCTCGGCGCCGCAAATGCGCAGCCTTTGTATTACATCACGAGGTGATCTGCTATGTCCAGCCTCATTCCAAGCGGTAGATTGGGGTGGACATTTCTGTTCATCCCCAGCCACCATCTTAGATTGAGGAGAACACTTCTGTCCAGCCTTGGAATTGGTTTTTGTTTTTGATGTTTCTGTTGTTTCATTCATGTGTGTTCCTACGAGTAGCAAGGGAAGAGTTAGTCACCTCTGCCAGAGCCCTGCATTACCATAGGTAGGCTGATTACAATGAGGTTTTGCGCAGTTTCCCAAGGGAATCGTTCGTGACCACATATTACCCTGTGGCCATGCAGCTGTCGGCACGATTCCTTACACCTTAGCTTGTGTAGGCTGATTCACGGTGGCATGTTTTGCAAAGGCTTTTGGGGGGTTTTAGTTCCCATATCCCTACTTACTTCTGTCACTGACCAGGAGTCCGGCGACCCCGTCCGTAAGGCCACATTGGCTTTCGGGGCAGAGCCTCCAGTCCCCCCGTTCCCCTATTCGCCACCTGGGGACGCGCCCGATAGGAAGCCTAATCCACGGGTATTGAACCAATTATTACCTGAAGGCTTAGGCTCATTAGACCAATAGCTGAGGAAAATGACATTTATTTCACTCATGAGAAATAAAATAGCCAAAATAATAACCATGATGAAACCGGTTTTCATTGATCAATTATTTTCGATTAGAAAACATGTTTCTCTGAATAAGAGAACTGTTTCTTTCAGCAGCGTATTCTCCCAAGCAATTGAGAAATTGAAGAAGTTCGATAGGGATACCTTGTTAGACATGTATATATATATTCATGAGAATTAGAATTAGAATTAGAATTATTTGGATGCAACTTAATAAAGGAATAATGAAAAATATTTAAAGAAAGAAGCTTTAATTGAAGTGTACTTCAAAGAAATACATTTGCAAAAAGGAAGACAGAAAAACTCAGGAACTTGAAATGTAGGTTCTTCAAATTGTAAAATTAGGTATATAAAGCATTGAATATGTAGAATGTAGTCAGTAAAGAAATACCCGAAGAAGCCATTGTATGGCAAAACACGTGTTGCGTTTTTGTAAAATTGTTTAGTGAAAATATGACAATGATGGTTTTTTTGTATACGTTGAATATAAGGAATACAGTGGCAATTTTATTCTACGAGAGACTTAATTGATTTCTGCCCCGAAATTTCCAACCCTTCAAACATTCCTAATCCCCCTCCGTGGACCAATCCAAGCATTGAAATTGTGAATGGGCACGTACAATTGAATAGAAATAACACCAACCGTAGTCTAATTAACGCAATGTTTAGCCACTTTTGCAGCAATTCGAAGACTGTATCCCAATATAAAACGACGTATCTAAATCAGAAGGAGTAGAGGCAGCATTCACCAATCCTTACTTTAATCACTCTTTCAAACTATAAGCAACGTGTTTTCAGGGGAACTTCATGCCACATGGATAGCATTCAAATATACATAGAAAAGTCATCACACTTCACATCAAACATAAGTTTCATTCACTCATTGAGAAACGTAAATATATCCACTTCATATGGGTTGCATCACATAATGGTATAGCCGGCAACGAAGGGCCGACCAGTTGGCAAATCATGCTGTTACTAACCCATTTACAGATATTGAAAAAAGCCCACCCTGACCTGAAACCGTTTAAAAAACAAATTCTTCCCGATGTATATCAACAGCAATGGAATGGCTCCACTTCTGGTCTTACCCTGAAAGTTACACAGTTACTTTCATAAACACCTATAGAAACTTCAGCAAATTCAATTTAGATCTTTTTTGACTAGATGTACAGGCAGCGGACTTTCGTTTTCTTTGCTACATCGAAAATATCAATAACAAATTGGCTCTTTCAAATGGGACACTAACCGATCTTTTTGAAGAACATTCTCCTATTGAAACTGTTAAAATTTCGAATAAAAGAACCCCTTGTCTCACAGACAATCTGAAACTCATGTTTAACCTAAGCCTATCGCGCAATCAAAAGTTTTTGAAAAAATATTGAACTTGTAGATGTGTAATTATCTGAATGACTTCGATATTTTACCTGGGAGTCAATCTGCCCTCCTGAAAGTTGCGGATGATGTGCACAGATCTATTGATAATAACAAACTCTGTCTTTTGATATTATTGGACTATTCTGAGGCGTTCGATCGCATACACCATAAACTCCTCTTTTTTATTTTGGGTTATCTAGGGTTTTCATTACTGATACTGATACAATATTTAGTAGTGCTGTAACACTACTAAGAACTTACCTTCGCAATCGATTTCAAAGAGTTGTGTAATAACGAAAAATCTGATATAATACAAATTAAAAACGGTGTTCCTCAAGGTTCACTATTGGGCCTTCTCTTGTTCGTTTCATACACATTTCAATTTCATAGGTCACTGCAATTTGCAACTATACATTGTTATGCTGACGATACTCAGCTGTTCATGGAATGCGACAAGAATTCAATTAACGAGGCCCTATGGCAAATTAATAACGATCTCGATATGTTATTATCCTTGTCAACTAAATATTGCCTATCTGTTAATGCATCTAAATCCAATGTCATGCTCTTTGGTAGATCAGTGGCGAGAAATCGTTGTTCTGGCCTCATAAATATTGTAATAGATGGAACAGAACTTCCCTTGAAAGGTGTCAAAAAACTTGGGCCTATATCTTGACAACAGTATTCGTTTTAAAACACACATTTCGCAATTTCTGAAACGGGGTTGTGCAAATTTGAAAATGATATATTCCAACAGAGCATTTTTGAATAAAAGAAGTAAAATTAAACTCTGCGATGCTTTAGTTCTTTCACATGTCAACTACGCAGACGTGGTGTATGGTCCGGGAATTTTGAAAAGGGGCAGTTTTAGAATCCAAAAGCTCCAGAATGCATGCATTAGGCTCATTACGGGCACAAGGAAACTAGGGATGTGCAGGGTATTCTCGCAATAAATTGAGAAATTGAAGAAGTTCGATTGGGATGCTTTGCTAGACTATGTATATAATTCATAAGAATTAGTATCACCTACGAATATAAAATAGATAAATTGGTATAAGTAGTCTGTTTAGATGCAACTTAATATTATAATATTGAAAAATATTTTAAAAAAGAGGCTTTATTTGAAGTGTACTTGAAAGAATATAGGATGAATTCCACCTCAAAAATTTATTTTATCCACTAATTGTAAACCGTAATTCAAAATAGTATTAATTTACAGTATTGCTAAAACCTTGTCAAGCTATAGATATGTTCATGAAAGGAGGTACTGATAAATTCCACTAAACTTGCCAAAATATATATGTACGTATTTATTTTCTTAACAATTTGCACAAGCTTCCAGCAAAAGTATGAATAAAATAAAAATACAAATATTAAATCATAGTCTTCAGAGAGTATAATTCATTTTTCCAAAAATTCCCTATTCTGTGTAGAACTTATTTCATTCTGTTGAGTAGATTAGCTCAGTACGTTTCAATTAAAGTTCATTTTTCAAAAAAACAATTCAATATTATTTCATTAGCATATTTGTTTAAAGATCTTCTTTCTGTAAGCTTTGAGTTATCTAGCTTCTCAATAATATGGCCTTCACTATATTGGATTTACAATGTCAATTTTAAACATGCATTTTTCGCTTGTGACCCTTTCATTTGATTCACATATCATAAGGATTACTATGAAAATCGCTATTTCCTGGCGTCCGCCATATTGGATTTTAAAAAGGGAGTATTCAATTAATCGTGCACCAAGCGCATGTGTTTTCAATTTCAAGATTTGTCCCCACTAACTTATTGACAGGTTGAAATAAAAACCACTAAAATCAATGCAGTTATTTATTATTTTATTTTTTTTTATTCATTATTATTTTTCGTAATAGCTCAGAACTCGTTTCTTACTTCCACATTATATTCACTTGCTAACATTACATGTTACCACAAGCATTTCAACCAAGAACAAAGAAGGAAGAGAAGGTTCTTTCTATACAATTATATTTCCCTAACCTATTACTCTTCTTCTTTTTTCTTTATTGGTAACACTTCATTCATACCACCTATGAAATACAAAATAGTCAATATCTACCAATCATACATATATAATAGAATACGAGAAAATCATTGCAACCAAGCAATTTATCTCAACAAATGCCAACCTGGTTTTTCTCTGGCGAAAGAAAGCATAAAAACATAGGAGTATCATTTGTCTGAAAACTGAGAAATTCTGCTTAATCTTGTGTGTTCTTCGATTTCAACAATAAATCGTTTTCATTGCGTCACATAATGAAGCTTAAGCAGTCTTGGTATGCCATTAGTTTGAACTGTCGAAACAATCTGACATCTAGCCGTAAACATTGAGAGTCGGTTCTACCTGAGCGCTTCGGTCCTTCTCACTTCGGTGTCGTCCTTACACATTTTTTCTTGTCCTCGGGCGCTGTAAACGTCAGCTCTCTATACTTTTAGCGTGTTTGAAGAAATTTATTTGCCAACCTCTTTGATGGCTATATAAAATAACAACCCTATTAATTTGAGGCCAGTGTTGCCAAAACTTTAAAACAACATTAAATTACAATTTTTATTTGTTTAGGTGCTAAGAGTTCTTTATTTTTAGGACGGCGCTCCGAGGAAGGTACTCAAGAATAATAAAAGTCAAGTGGTGGAAACGACATAAAAAATAAGTTAGCACTCACTTGATGATTTTGTTTCGAGTGGAACTTTTTTGACGAAAATGACACCTCTTGGCGGTGAACTTTTATCCAGAAAATGTTGTTGTTTTTGCAAAATGTTCACAAATCCTTCAGGAAATGTATGGCTAAACTCATTCTTCAATTGATGTGATCAGATTTATCATCTAAAATATCTGCAATGGAGAAATGATATCTGATTGGTAGTACTTTGTCGGACTATATGATTATCAATTCATTCGAGAAGTTATTTTTTAGTTCACAAGAAGTATTTATTTATGTCGAAAAACATCAAAAAATTCGTTACTGAAAAACTGAAAAATCCTTCAACATATACATATACAGTTGGATTCGTCTTCACAAAACGAGTGATTTTTATTTTTGAATTTGGTTTGGACATTGAAATGGCAGAGAAAATAATTAAAAACGATTTAATTGGTAGTGATGGTGTCGTAATGAACATTACTGGATTTTTTCCCAACACCAAACTGTTATTTCAACACCTCAACACGTGTTTCGATCACCAAGTGATCATCTTCAAAAGGAAGATTTTGAAATTATATCAGCTTGGTGGTATTCTCCTTTAAATGAAATAATTTCATTTTATTCAACTTTGAATATTCACGCCTACCAAATGATTAAAACAATCTGTATAATAAACATATCTGGTATTATTCTGGTATTATTGTACATATTAGTTGTCTATATTTTTAATGTTTAACAGAACTAAATAAATAACACACCAGATACATTCTCAAATAAAACATATTTCAACAATACTTTGCCCTTCAATAATTTTTGAAAATCCGCTTCGTTTCGAAAATGCAGAACAAAATAGTTTTTCAACAAAACAATTTTTATATTTTACTAATAATTATTATATTAGGTTGTTCTAAAAGTTCAATGTCATGTGTTTTTGTAGCTACATACCTCAATAAATATTTATTGTACTGTATACTGATCAATGAAGAATTTTGTACTCAACATTAATGCTGTTCATTTTTTCCAAATTTCAATTTTTCTCTCTTTTCAGCTTATTGCTATATGATGTCGTTGAGCGATTTCGAAACAATTTTTCTGTAGGATTTCAAGTTGAACCAAAGCGATGCCGAAACAGTCCAACAAATTATTCAGACATTTGGCAATGATGATGTTAATGAACGCACTGTTTGAAGTTGGTTTGTGGAATTTCGTTCCGAAGATTTTAGCGTCGAAGTTAAGCCCCAAAGTGGTGGACCTAGAGTAAGCTATTAGGAGGATTTGAGGACCCTGGTGGAGACTGACCCATCAAAAACGGTGCGTGGGATGGCGGAAAAACAGGGAATAAGCCCCCATGGTGTTTTTGACTGTTTAAAACGTACCTATTGCAACCGTATTGCGCAACTAAACGATCTTTTTTTTGTATCGGATCGTCACGTGTGATGAAAACTGGATCATCTACGATAGCAGATGTTCAGGACAATGATAAGATAACCAGGATCTTTCCAAAGGCGAACACCCACCAAAAAAAGACCATGGTTACTGTATGGTTACTTTCTGCAACCGGCCCAAACCATCACAGCAGAGTCTCATCGTGAGGAAATCGATGAAATGTACAGAAAATTGCGTCAGCAGCAGCCGCACGTTTTACAAATCACCGTCCAGAAATTAAACGAATGGGGCGTCGAAGAGCATTTGAAAAATCAATAAGAAGCCTGTGAAGTGAAGATTATGTTCTTGCATTCTAGCTGGAACTCATATAATTTTCTAGAGTCCTTGTAAATTTAGAAATATCACATGTGATTTTGGGCAATAAAATGTTATTTTTGAAAATTTCATTCGTTCTGTACTTTCTATGATAATTTAAAAAATTGGGCGTTGTTGGACAACATGAATGCGGCTTCTTTGAATTGTTTCCCAAACCAGTGTTCCTCCTTGTGGATGATTTCAGCTTGAGCCCACTTGATGTTATGTTGATGAGTCCAAACATGCTCTGATATGTCTGATTTGCTGGTTTCTCCTCGCTGTGTGTGTTTCTTGTGCTCGGCAATGTGAACTTTCAATGGCCTCTTAGTTTCACCGATATATGATTCTCCGCATTCGCAGGGTATCCGGTAAATGCAACTCTTGGAATCGCAGTCCGCATTTGGTAGCCAGATTTTCGTGAGGCTGCTACGGATGGTGTTTCCATATCTGAAGTGGGTTCTGATATTATACTTGGACCCAATTCTTTCTATCCTTCTTGATAGTACTCTGATGTAGGGAAGTACAAGTACTGGTTGTAGCGGCTTCTCTTTCTTGAGGGGCTCTTGCTGTCTTCTAGCTGAAGTCTGTTCTACCATCACTTTGTGATGGTGGAACAGACTTCAGACCATCACTTCGTGATGGTGAAACAGACCTTTCTGTGTATTACAGAGCCCGAAAACATGGTCTACTAGAGTCTTGATGATTCATCTCTTGGTCGATTGATGGTGGTTGGATTTCTGGTTCAGATACTATCCCGTGTGAGTGGGTTTTCGGTATACAGATGTTGCCCATTTGGTGTAGGTCCTCTTCACCAATACGTCTAAGAATGACAATTCGTTGTGGTCTTTCTTCTCCATTGTGAAAGTGATGGAAGGACTTATGTTGTTAATGTGCTTCAGGAAGGTCTCTAGTTCTGCATTCATATGGTTCCATATATAAAGGTGTCGTCCACATATCTCAATCAGACTAGGGGCTTCTTGTGGGCTTCTTTAATGGCTAGAGTTTCAAACCACTCCATATATATTTTGGCTTCAATTTTTTTTTAACAGAAGTAGTCATTTTTTCATACACTGATAATCATTTTCATTTCAAATCGTTTGTTTGGCACCTTTTGTTTTTTAAAAAAAGTATTTTTTATGAGTTTAAATTGATAACACACAATGAGATTTGCTTTCCCCAAATAAAATATAAGTTCTGAAACTTGATGAAAATTGCAATAAACTGCTTGATTTTGAATGTTGGAGCTACTTCTTTCATTTCAAATAATATTTCCATGCAAAGCGACATTTAATTCATTGTACTCCATCATCAATTTGTTTTCAACACTTCAACAATTACAGTAGTCACTGTCACAACAAATTCAGCCATGAGTGATAATACATATAATTCCCGGGGTTTCTCTTTTTGAAAAATATAATTTTTTGTTGCAGAATATGATCTTATAAAACTGTCAATTAAAAATTTTGTTTATTCACTCAAACATTATTGCACAACCATTGTATATATGATGTTCATCAAATTTTCAAAATGTATTTTATGTGTTTTTGAGTGATTTCAATCAAAATGAATTCTTATAAGTGCACGAAAATACGATTTCTGCAAAAAAATATCGGCTCTAAAAATTCTTTCTTTAACCTAGTCGTTTGAACACCATGATTGATTATACGCGGAAATATAATTTATCAACTGAATGTTCTCTATGATGATACTGAAAAGTGGATATATGTTCACCCGCAGAGCTCCGAAAAGATATCTATAACACAGAAAACCCCTTTTCATTGTCGTCTCGGTCAGCCCATTAACAGCATTGTCATCCATAGCTTTATATCAAGAACCCATAAACCACCCGAAGCGTAGGAAGAATTTATAAGCCGAATACAAAACGAAAAAATGAACCGTCACTATCACAGGAAACTATTAAATGTACCACGTGTACGATGCCTTAAGGCTAACCTACACGACGAGAATTTACCAAGTACGCGCGCGTTCTTCTTCCTCCCGACCACCGGCCAAAACAAAGACAACACTAAAGACTTAATATCCGTCTATTTATACAATATGGTCATTATTTAGGGATATTGTAATACATCATCGTACACGTGCTGGAGAAAATCAATTGTGCCGGGCTGAAACTTATTATTACAGCTCGACACAATGGCGGTGGGTGTCTTGAATGAACTCCAACACATCCAGAGTGCCATGGATGCAAATTACCGCAGGTTCCGTACGCCGTAAACAATGGGCAAACGTTCGAGCTTTCTGTGATTTTTTTCACGGGGTACGCCCATGTACGCGCAGACGCATATTCGGCTCTTGTTGCAGGTGGGGATTTTTTCGTTGTCGAAGATAAGGCCGGATCGACAAGTGCTTTGTTGTCTTTTGTATTTTCATCGCCTCATTATTGAGTATTGTAGAGTTGGTTTATTGGTTGCTCGTAATTAACAAGGTCTTCAGTCGCACACCTATTATATATGGCGGCTGTGGAGAATGAGTCTCTTTGAAGTTAGGGAGAGAATTTATTAATGGAGGGAAATTCTGGCTTTCTGAATATTTTTTCATTTCAAAAAATTGATTGTGTAGTATTAGTATCATTGCATAGCTAGTTATATTGTGTGTACCTATTTGTCAAAGGGAATAAATTCGATAATAAATAAATCAGGGAGATTTCCAAAAACGCTCGACATGTTGTCAAGATGTTCACAGCAAGCATTTTGAATATCTCCTACAATGACATTTGGTTTTTACAGTATCAAAAAAAAACTGTCATGCTACTTTGATATTTCCGAAACAGCTGTACATAAAATATATATTGAACATTCAGAAGAATCAAAAATCCATAATATGCATGATATTGCATTTCAAATAAAAAAGTGGGCATTGGTCATTGTTACATGGTATACCTTGTATAAAATACCAATCGATGTGCCCGGAGGGTTTGTTTAAACGCAATCGATCGTTTTCAATTTGGCTGATACACACTATATTAGTGTGTAGATTGTGTAGTAGATGAGGTCTATTTCTGGTGAAATGTGGAAGTTTCTAGCACTTTTGGTTATCAAATTTATTTATTCTTGTTCAAATTATTCAGCTACTATTCACTACTATCAAAGCAAGAATATATTGGTGGTGAAGTTTTAAGCTTCGGGTGGGACAAATATCGTTCAAAAAGAGGAGCAGGTGGTGAACTTGGTTTAGTTTTTGACAGTGAACGAGGTGATCACAACTCTGTGCATTCAGCAAAAGGCCTACATGAAAGCCGCAGAGATCACTTCACTCCTACGCCAACACAAAGATAAGTTAATGCATGAGGTCTTCTGAGGCATTCATCATAGCCTACCAGGATGATGTCTTCGACACTTACAAGCTCATACAAACTAAAAAGCCTTATGTAGTCTTTCTCGACCGCCAGAGCAAAACGATATTTGTCCGGAGTTTTAAACTACTGACGAGACGAATATCGTCCGAAAAGAGATTTCCTCTTGGAACTCCGCAGACTGTATTCAGAATACTCTCTCAACATGGTTGTTCTAATTATTGGAGTCTTTAGTGAAATGATGCCCTATCTACTCTCGAATCTGAAGATCATGCCGGGTTTCCGCACTAAGGCAGAAATCTCAGTCGGACATATGCAGAAATCTGTTATTCTATAGTCACTGTGCTTGCTTACGGTACATTATTATTGGTTGATAATGCTGGCGCACCCTCTTGAATGTATCGAGTCTTCGTAGGATAGAGCCTGACCTGTGCAAATGTGCAGGCTTGAGAAATTGATGATGATAAAATACTTCCTCAGAAAACAGGGATGCGTGGATTTATGAGTATGGGGTGTCTGTTTGACAGAATGGTGCTGGATGGAGCCTATACGGTCATCAGGAATTTGAATCCACTTCCCTGTATGGTCTGCTATTATGAGAGCAGGAATTGCATAGCTGCCCGAGCAGATGATGAAATTGGTTTGGTTTTGGACACTGAACAAGGTGTTCATAACTCTGTGACCGAGACGGAACCCGTTTAGCAAACAGCCCACATAAAAACCCGCACCCCACTCCTGTGACAACACAAGGATAAGCCAATGCATGGGGTCTTCTTCAAAAGCATTGAAGAACTCGGCTCATCAGAGGACCTGACCTTTGCTTTTCACAGATTGAGGTGATATCGAAAAGGGTTCATCATGACCTGATAGGATAGTGTTTTCAACACATTAGTCTACTGCAGTCGCGTTATGGACGTAGAAAATCCCGGCGCCAGCGATATTTTCCATCTCAACAGATAACTCTGTTGACATTGTTGGAGTCCTCGCTAGAATGATGCATAGGCACATAATTCTCAGACCCAATAATCACTCACGTCATATGTGCTTGGTGACCACGACTTATCAAAGCATATAGTCTCTGCTTTTCTTAGGTCGAGTGGACCGAAGTTGGAAACTGAGGCGTTTATCATGGCGAACATCTTCGTACCGTAATCACGTATAGGAGTCTCTGACAGCAGATGTAGGGCCTGTCATGGGGCGCCTGAGACCCTAATACACTTGCTGGCGGCATCTTCAGCATATGTGGGTCTCGGCCTATATTCATCGACATGTCGCGGCTTTATAAGTGACATATTGTTTGACACTTCGAAAAAAACAGAAATATATTTTTAGGATTCTAATGTTTGATTCAGTGGCTCAAAATGATGATGTACAAATAAACTCAATCAAAAACATCGGAAGTTGAGAGGCCGCATTCAGGTTTCAAATCTTCTCATTTTCAATGAATAATAATGAGTTGATAAAAAGTGTGTCAACCACAAACTGTATAAATACATCATATAAATAGAAGTACGATGAATATATCAATAAACAATCGGAGTCAGTTCGTGTATGAAAGTTAAAATTCATAGCATTGGTAGGTATAATGAATAGGAAACACATTTTCAGACCAGCCGGAGTAGTCAAAAATCGGTTTTCATATTTGTCAATAAATGAAAAGTCTGTCTTTCTTTATGTCGATGTTTTCACAGTATTTTTGCTGTCATTCCATTTCAATACTACTCGCCTTCAAAGTCAAAGTCAAAAAATGCTTTATTGTCTGAAGATTAACAGGGTTTGGTTAAAACAATTCGAGAAACAAATTAGTAGCTATCGCTACTTGTCAAGTTATAATTATCCGAGTAATTTTTTCGAAAACTACACACTATAAAATAACAAACATTGGCAGGTAATTGTTAAATAAAATTTCAGGTAGTTAATGAACATATGTACAAAGAACAGCACCCAGAAAGGAATTCCATATCGTAGATGAGATTCTATGAGAGAGTGATATGTTACTTTGGCAGCAGCAAATCCCAACTCATAAGATGTTAGCCTTACAGCACAAGACCCTGAGGATACATTTGATTCGAGACTCTTGATATGGTCTTCAAATTTTGAATCACTGTCAATGGATAGTCCCAGAAATTTGGTTGATGGTTTATTCTCAACAAAAATGTTGTCAATTTGTAAATTGCTGATGGAACATTTGAAGCAAATTACGTTCGTTTTAGAGACATTGAAACTGAGAAGATTTGCGTCACACCATCTTTTTATATTGCTTATATCATCATTCATTACTGTTTCAAGTTCATAGGGATTTTGATCATGCCATAAAATTGTGGTGTCGTCAGCGAATAGTGTGAACTCTCCTTTAATATCGATAGATGTCAGATCATTTATATACAAAAGAAATAATAGTGGATCTAGGACTGAGCCTTGTGGAACTCCACAGTTTATTTTTCCTTCCTCAGAATAATTAGTCGTTTTAACAATTTGACTACGCTCAGACAAATAAGATTCAAACCAATTGAGACTTACACCTCTTATACCATACATACTGCATTCCGAAGCAGTGTACCATGACTAACACAGTCAAACGCTTTCGATATGTCACAGAACACATCAGCTGCAATTTCTCCATCATTCAATTTGTTATATAGACTGTACAATAATGAAAAAATGGCATCATGAGTATTTTTTCTACTCTGGAATCCAAACTGACATTTGTTCAATATCTGGTTTCTCTCGATAAAATCAACTAGTCTTCTCCTGACTAGTTTTTCTCTAATCTTTGCAAGTGTTGTTATGTAAGAGATAGGTCGTAAAATAGAACGCTAATACCTCCACCTTTATGGAGAGGAATAACAATAGACGTTTTGAGAAAATTTGGAGAAACTCCTTCATTATGTGAGATATTTATTATGTCAACTAGTACTGATAAAGCATTGTCTGGTAGATTTCCAAAAATATTCTAGGAGATGTCGTCAATTCCTGAAGTGTGTATATTTTTCATCTCCCTAAAGAATCCTTTCAATTCTGAGAGGTTTGTGTCATATAGAATATAATCATCTGCTATATCAATATCAATTGAATTATCAAGTGAATCATACGGAATGTGAATATTTTCAGTTAATTTTTCTCCTATCATGCAAAAATAGTTATTGAAATCGGTGGATAATAATGAAGTGTCCAATTTTTGATTTCTACCCTTTCCCCTGAAATCATTAATCATCTTTCATGTTTCTCTTGACTTATTGCTTGCTTTGTTTATTATGTTAGTATAATGAAGAGTTTTAGCTAGTTTTATGGTGTTCCTTACAAGAAACTCCCTTCAACAACGAGGAAAAATATAAAAAATTCTTCCCTGTGTTTCCTGAATATCTTGCTTAGATAAGTACCTCAAGGATAACATTAAACATTGATGTTTCACTAATTATCCAATTTTAAATCAAAGAAAAATAAGTTTAAAAACTCATCGACCGTTTTTATGATTCAATTCAACTTTATTTCAACAAGGAATTCAAAAATCCCAAGAAAATTCGTTTGTGAAAAATGTATACATTATATGATCATTCGAAAATACAAAAGTCTTTTCGTCTCCAATAGATAACGTCTTATTCGTATTCGTGAGGAAAGATGCCACCGCCTTTTCCCAAATATGAACCTCCTCTTATGAATTCAAGATTTCGAAAGTTAGGAACTTTTATATAAGATTTCATAAGTTCAATCATGTTTTTCAAAATATGCAGAGTCTCTACTGGTTCTGTATAGATAGAAATAGATAATAGCAGAAAGCTCCACTTCAGCAGGTATAATATTTTGTCAAACGATTTGAATATAAAATGTTCTGAACTTTCACAATGAAGATTCTTTCACATAGTTTTTTAAGCGTCGCCATTATATTCATAATTCAATTATTATGTATTGCAAAATACATTGACCCGATTTGTACAAGAAGCTGTCAATGTTGTACAATTTGATTCAGTGAAACATTTTAAATAAATTATTGAAATAGTATTTGCTTGAAGTATCATTATTTGAAAACAGTGGCAAATCCAGAATCGTATGTAGATGAGTGCTATATTATGATACCTAAACGATTCACAACTTTTTTGGGTTGTTGAGTTCCAAAACTTCTTAATCATCAATCTTCCATATCTCTAGATTTTATTTCATTTTCTTCTGAATGACTTCCATGGTCCAATACAATTTTTCTAGCTACTATTGAAAAATAAGCGAATCTGATACTTCGGAGAAAACAAAAAGATATTTTAAAGATTATAATGATTGAATCAGTGGTTCAAAATGATGATGAACAAATAAACTTGATAAAAAAGGAAGTTGAGAGACCGCATTCAGGTTTCAAATCTATTCATTGTCGGATGAATGATAAGGGAGCGCACGGTACCGGCGGTATGGGGGGCAGCTGGCGATGCAACTGATAGGTCAGCAACAGTCAGCCATTTCTTCTTGGTTTTTGAGTTGAGTTTCACTGGAATTTGGAAGAGCTTTGACAGCTAGAAGTTTCGTGACTTTTGTTTTTAAATGTCTTCGTTTCTTTGGAGTTCACAAATACAGAGTTTTATTGTTCACCCAGATAATGAAATTGTGGTGAATGATTTATGAAAATACAAATAATGCTGGATGTTGACCTCTCCATCACAATGCAGAAAACTTACGAAGAAATGAAATAAACTTTCTACAAAGATGTAGAAAAAAAATATCAACCACAAACTGTATAAATACATCATATAAATAAAAGTAAGATGAAAGTGTCAATGAACAATCGGAGTCAGTTCGCGTGTAAAGGTAAAAATCCAAAAAATGTTTATAATAAATAGAAAACATATTTTCAATCCAGCAGGAGTAGTCAAAAATCGGATTTCCTATTTATCAATCGATAAAAACTCTCTCTCCCTTTATAATGCTCGCATGTTATCCCGATGCAACAGAATCTGGATGTGGATACCATTATTGCACTTCCTGAAGAAAAGTGATACGCTAGTTAATCATCCCACGCGGTTTCTTCATTAAATCGTGACGCATTTCACACGAAAAGCTAAAAACGAACACACAAAGTACACAATATAATCAAGAATAGTTCGTAACCCCGCATATTCTGCACCTACGTACCACCTATAAATCACCGATGGTAACGACATTGCCCTCCTAATAGCGAATCTACGAACACAATTCCTGTAATCATCCTCTGAACATGTGCCTGAACATCTTTTGTGGTTGCAGACTTCCGGAATACGAATGATTGTTATTTTGCTTTGGATCAATGACCCACGGTAGCAATGATAGTCCACACGGAAATTCAGAAAGTTGGATGTACTTCTAGATTTAAAAACAATTCATTGGGGTATGCAGACAGATTATTGTTTGAGAGGGTTTCTGAAAGACATTCCACCCTCATAGAATTTATATTTTTGAAGCTGGGGTATATGGAACAGGTATCAACTGAGCCGACTAGAATGACTATATATTTAGATCTGAACTTCATATCCAATGATGATGGTAATACACATGACAGTGACTTGTTATGCACTGTTTGGAACCTTTGGTGTAGTAATTATTATTACTGGAGTTTTTTCCAACACCAAACCGTTATTTTAACACCTCGACACATGTTTCGATCACCAAGTAATCATCTTCAAGAGGAAGATCTTCTTGGTGATCGAAATACGTGTCGATGTGTTAAATTATGGTTTGGTGCTGGGAAAAAACTACAATAATATTCATATGACAGTGAGTTTACTGATTTTCATGACAATTTTCATCGCTGTGAAGTTGCATGTACGGAGTGGGCCAAATTGGACACTTTTAAAGAGAAACTCCTGTTTTTAAACTAGATAGATGAAGACTGATGGATGCGTCTGAGAATTAAATTTTTTTGCAAACTCAATGGTGAAAACCTCATATCGATATCTATCATCGTTTCTGCGTCACAACATGTTTTTCGAAAATGAGCATTTTCGGAAAATTGCGGTAACTCTTTTTCTATAAAAAGTTCCTTGTTTCTATGAAAGCATTTCCAAAGCACATTTTATGTAGAATTCAATGGTATTGAAAAACTTATTTTTCCAAATGAGATATCAATAGTTATTGATGGAAATTTATTTTTTTGATGAGACACCCTGTATATTCCTGCCTATTTCAATGAAGCTTAAAATTACCACTCCAAAAATGTAGCAATCTTGATATTTTGCTAGAGTCATCTTTGAAATACAGAGATTTTAGGTTTTTTTATGTAGACTTTGAAACGTACACTTTGATCTCAAGTAGGCTTTGGACTATGCGGCGAATGCAAATCTTTACTGGTATCTGTCAATTTTGATTTAGGCACTAAAGGCGCTCTTCAATTGGTGGTTTTTATTCAATTCTCAAACACATTTCCAATGAAATATCAGAATTATGAAAAATGGGATATGATAGTTTGATTTACACAAATCGGGAAAAATGAAAAAGCAGCAAGCAATTTGTATCACGAGAGGTATCCAGAGAGAAAACAACCTATTGGAGACATTTTCGCAAGTTTGCGACACAACTTAATCAATGGTGGTCAATTTGAAAAGAAACGGCCAAAATCGTATGAATCAAATAAGTATGAGGAATTGAAATCCCAAAACGTCAACGGTAAATTTGAAAATTTCAACAGGCCTACCAAGAACTAACATTAGGAGGATTTCGAAGTGCGTGATTTTCGTTAAATTTCATTTGGACAGACAAAGCTTATGTGAGCAGTCCCAGCATTTTCAAGTGCTACAATTGTTATACTTGGGCACAACAAAATCCTCATTTTATTGCGGAGCAGATAATTCAAAAAAGATTTCGATTTAGTATGTGGGCAGGTGTTTTCAAGGGTATAATTATCGATCCGTTCATTTATAATGGCACTCTCACATCTCAGAGGCATTTATACATTTAAAGGCAAAATATTGAACACCATGCTGATGAATTGCCACTAATGAAGCTTAGGAAAATATATTTCAAACAAAACGGGCTTTGTCTCACAAAACTGCAGTTGTCACCAATTTTTTGGCTGCAAATCCTGATAATAATTGGATAGCCAACCAAGGTTCCAACCGTTGGCCGACCAGGTCGCCGGACCTAACGCCTAAGGACTTTTACTTCTGGGGAAGGTTAGAAGATATAATTTTCAAATTGCCGACCAATTCTGGATACGAATTGAAAGCGGCAGTGATGCAAAGTCTTGCCTCCCTCACTCCTATTGAACTAATTATTTCGGCAAAAAACGTTGAGAAGAGGTGACGCCAGTGTGCAGGAGAAGCTAAATATTTCGAACATCTTCTCTGAAGAAATATATTTCATTGTTTGTTCTTTATTATTATTATTATTGTTTGAGTTTCATTTATTACATTCTGTAACTCAAAAACGATGATAGATATCGATATGCGGTTTTCATCATTAGGCTTATCATAAAATCTGACCCTCAGACAAAAACATCAGTTTTCATCTATCTAGTTTGAAAACAGGAGTTTCTTTTCAAAAGTGTCCAATTTGGCCCACACGTTGATGAAGAATACTTTCTTAGTGTCCCAAATTGGATAAACTTGCTTTCTATTTGTACAATACATAAACATCGATAATATGTTGAGAACACAAGAGTTGTGTATGATATTTTTTGCCCAAACAAGAAAAAAGAATAACGGAAAAACTTGCCCCATGATTTCTCATACAGTTAGAGAGATGGTACTCAGAAATTTGACCTCAGAAATACGATCAATTAGGAGCTGGAAAAATCAAAAAGCTTAAAAGGAGGGGGAAAGATTGACAGAAATTGTCACGTTTCAAGGTCTGTTCGTCTTTGCCTTTTCCAGATCGAATCGTCACGTGTGATGAAAAGTATATACAGACACCGATGGGCCACCCAGGCACTTCCCAAAGGCGAAACCCACCAAAAAAGACCATGGTTACTGTATGGTTGTCATCGGTTGGTATGATTCACTATAACTTTCTGCAACCAGGCCAAACCATCACAGTAGAGTCCTATTGTGAGGGAGTCGACGAAATTTACCGACAATTGCGTCAGCACTGGTCAACAGAAAAGGTCTGATGCTGCTTCACGACAATACCCGTCCGAACATTTCACAAATCCCCAGACCTCTCGTCAATCGTTATCCGTCCTTTCTAGCACTTCGATAACTTTCTCACCGGTAGAACCTTAGCCAATCAGGACCAGGCAAAACGTCCTGATTCAAATCGCGCTGAAAGAATACTTATCTCACCAAAACTTGGTTATTCAAGCGAAGTTTCTCATATGTTATAATACTGTCAAAATTTATAATCAACTGTCTCCGTAATTCATGGATTATCTTCTTTTTTAGTCTAACTTCGGTAATGATTATTTTATAATTGTATAATGAACTTTTGACATTTTTGGTGGGATACACTCATTTTTACTTTGCCAGTCGATGTGTATATCCTCCGGAAGAAGGAAATATTGAGAGCAGATAGTTGTTGATTCACAAATTAATCAAAAACACCTTCAGATTCTTGTGCAGGTGTTTTCAGTCGCACACCCAGAATAAAAATATCAACCTTCCTAGAAACCTATGCGACTGTATTTCAAGCGGAAATTTACGCTTTTGAATTGTGTGTGGAGGAATTGAAAGAATTCAACAAAAGTCAATAAGCATATTTTTGGACAGTCACGCGGCGTTGGAAGCTCTTGGCTCCTACCGAGCAACGTCTAAATTGGTAGCAAATTAACAAAAACCACTCTCACCGATAGGAAAACTCATAGATTGTCTCTGGTCTGGACTGCTGGCCATACTGGCTGGAAGGCAATGAGACTGCTGACTTCCTTGCAAAGAAGGGTGCTGCAGCAGCTTCATCGGATGACAACCTGTTATTGGCATCGCTTCAGGCTTTGCCAAACAAAAATTGAACACCTGGATGGCAAAAAGATTTATGGACTTCCGGCAAAATCTTCCAGGAGTGGCTCACTCCAAGGCGTTTATTCACCCTTCGGAGCTTGATACTACAGTTGTTAGACTATAGTAGGGATGAATTACTATGTCTTATAGGCCTTCTCACATGTCACTGTCATTTGAACCATCATATACAGACACTCGGACTGTCGGAAGACAGTGTGTGTCGCCTCTGTTTGGAAAATGATGAAACATCAGAGCACATACTTCGTGCCTGCCACGCTGGGGTCTGAATCAGGTTTTTAGAGTTTGGCAGACCCTTACTTTTACCATCTGACCTGACAGACTACTCACCATACAAACTGATCGGCTTCGTTGAAAAGCTGGGTTTATTTGGTCGAGTGTAAATACCCGCTACGGGTATTTACACTCGCACAATAAACCCGCTACGGGTTGCCGTGGGAATCCAGCACTATGGACCTAACCTAACCGAACGATGTTTATATTCTTGTGTTTCAATTGATGAATGTGAAAGGAGATCATCGTGAAAAATGAGAGATGATACTTCCTGTTTTTATACTACTTGTATTTGTAACTAACGTTACTGTAGTTTTTCCTACAAGGACATTTTCAAACGAATACAATGAACTGAAATAATTAACAATGTGCACAATTTTACGTCTGTTTAACCACAGTAGGTAATAGCAGACGGTCCTTAATGAGTTTATTACCTGAATTCTGTTTATCATTGACCAAGTCAATTTAATCATATAGTAGGTTACAATTGCAATGCTTATGGTCATAAATTATCAAGGATTTTCAATTGATTGAGTTTCCAACCTTTGCCAGCATAGTGCAAAATTTCCATATCGTTTAAATTCGGGAACTTCTGGTTGCATTCCAAGAATTGTTTGAAAACGTTGAATCATTTTCACCTAGCCTGGAGGACCTTTCATGTTCAGCATACCGTTTTGAGAAATGTCGACCACATTGTCCCACATAAACAGTACTACACTACTGACACTTAAGCTCACAAACTCCAGATTTCTACATCTTGTTCACTTCATCTTTGGCATTAAAAAAAATGATTCCTTTGAAAATGTCCTTGTAGGACGAAACTGCAGTAACGTTAGGCACAAATACAAATATGGTATAACAACCGAGGAAGTTTCAATACTCATTTTTTATATATATTTTTAAACGAACTGTTAGTTCATTAATTGAGTTTGACATTCGAGAATATATTATGAAGTAGGTAAATTCTCAAGTATTACTTGATTTAGTCATAACTTTAAAGTAATGAAAATGCTCATCTGTGATTGACCTTGATGAGAGTGAGTTATGTACCTGGCCAAGTGTGTTTGGTTTGAAGGTCCGAATTATGGATTACCCAACAAGAAACTCTTTCATAATCGATCTTTTTCTCAATTCTCATAGAATAAATTCATTTCAAGTTTATTGAAAGTGTTGGTTTGATTGAGTTTTTTTTTGTTCCACTCTGAACCTAGTTCACAGATATATTCGTTTTGTTAAAGGCATACAATGATTCGATATTTGAAGTTTTGTTTAATATGAGTTTTCTCTGTGAGTCTCCTTCATTTTGTTTCCGAAAATTTCAATATTGCTTTCATGCGCAATCGGTCCATTTTATTCCTGCAATGAATGGTAATTACCTTTGAGGGAAAGACATTTTTCACTTTGAGCCTCTTGGCATGCGCGCAGCCATATTAGAGCCCCAGAGCCATAGTTATTTTCGCGAGCATGCTCCGAGTGCTGTTCTCTATTGATTATGTGAAACAAATCTCTCAAGCAGGGTTGCCAACGAGGTGTATTACTTTATCCTGAGTACATGTAAACTGAGTTAATAGCGATGTATCGCATGTTACCTCGTTAGAATTAAAGAGACGCTAAACTGTTAGTGATATAATATTAGAGCACGAGCGGCCTTGACAATGTGTACATGCCAGAGAACAAAAGAGTCCGGCTGTTTTGCAAACACATTCAGCACTACAGCCCTTTTTGCAACTGCAAAAAATTGGCCATACCGTTTTGCATTCTCTTTTGCAAAAAAATAATGTATAGATAATATTATAGTTACTGGCTGATTGGTGTATGAATGGTGAAAATGAAATTTGGGATTTTGAGTAATTCATATGATTATTTGTTAAACGTTCAATAAAACCATCCCGACCAGGTTGATACGAATTTTTCCATTTTCTATAAAACCATACTGCATCAGCTTTTTTGAGAAAAGATACCGTTTCAGTTTCATAAACAAAATCTTCAACATTTTTTTACTGTAACCTACCACAACGTAATTTTGATAGATCTGTATCGGCCCTCATCTTTTGCTGCATATTATGACGATTACTTTTACAAATTTTTCAATCGTTATATCTCAAAAACGGTGGCTCACAGAAAAAAAATATCAACATATTTTTTGTAGATAATTTTATGATCTACAATTTTTGTCTGAAGTATTTTTATGATAAAACCTACCGTTTTGATGAAAATAGCAACAAACTCATTTTTTGATCTCTGACCTTAAATACATTTTTTTACATAAAGGGGAACGATGGGCAACTTTCAAATTTTATTTATAATCATTATTAAAACAAACTTACTGAATTTCAGCTTGGTGGGAATTTAGGTAGCTTTACTCTCATTTATTGATCTAATTTGAACGGACTATATAGCAAATATTTTGTTCGATGCCAGCCTTGAAAGACTACACAATACACCATGATCATTCGATCTATTTGTTTACATTTTACTATTCTCGTTCAACTGCTTTCTATTTCCATGTACATATGCGTCCGCTTTTCATGAATTCAAGTTTCGAGTTTTTCTATCGGACTTTTGACATCAAGCTCGCACAAAGTTTATTGGGTTGGCAACACTGCTCTCAAGTCACCACCCTGAGGCACCAGATCGAATGGATAATATGCATCTTTATAGTTATGTTTACAATATTGGTATGTGAATTATAGGAAACTGTTGACATTTTGACCCGCAGATGAGTCAGAGGTTTAGTAATTCATTTGAATACCTGAGTTATTAATTTAATTGATATGAATGAACGGTTTTTATTGAATGATTCAGCTTAGCCTGAAGGCTTTGCTGTTATTATGACATATGCGATTTTTCGAACCTTGACATAAGTCGAATATAGCCATTTGTCATTTGTTGTATATTTTCGGAATTATGCCATCATTTTTCATGCATATCGAATAATGAACAGGCACATAAATATAATAATCAGCTAGCTTCGGTATGAATGTGAGATTAATTGAGTAAACATGAAGTATTTCTGACGTTAACAGGTTCTAATTTTTCATTGAGTTTCTATTTCATGAATATGACAAATGACCGAGACAGAAACAATATGTTTCTTTTTTTTTATATACGTTCACGGGATATCATGTTATCATTGTTAAATTATTCCTAATAGGTGTTCGTTTGACCTTTTCATCTGGGAATTAATTCAAAAAACTTGTTTGTGATAAAAGCTTGATAGAAACTGGAAATCTTATTCCTAATAGGTGTTCGTTTGACCTTTTCATCTGGGAATTAATTCAAAAAACTTGTTTGTGATAAAAACTTGATTGAAACTGGAAATCTTATTTCGTTTTTATTTCTATTTTCTGATATACTTTGACAATGCCTACACCTCACGATCCCAATCTCGATGTAGCTTTACCATCTAGATACATTCTTGTTTCCTACTATAAATAACACATTTGACTCTATGCCGTCTGATTGAGGGAAGAAAAATGTGTTTTTGGACTATTATACTCATATGGTTATATCCGGAGTTGCAACGTAACCTGCAACTATGAATTGAACTGAAATCTTATATATTTCACTTGAATAAGACCAGTAGAATATGTTTTATACCGTCCATCATTTTTTTTGTAATGCATTTTAAAAATATTGACATATCTATTATCTTCTTGAAGCGGAACCCCCAATATACGCTACTAACCTAATGCCACTGTTAATTAAATAGATGATGTGTATTTTATAATCATGCCTAATTGCCATAGTTCATTTTCAAAAGGCGTGCAGCAATAAATGAATAATTCCAATGGCGTGCAAAGTTTTTAGACAGCAATAAATATAAAAATGTTGTCTTATTATTGTTATTTTCCCCAAGTATGCCTGTGGTTATTCGAATTTCTCAGAAAAGTTGTTTCATACCATTCGAATCTCAATTTACTGCACTGCTCTTGCAAATGAATTATATCCCTGTTAAAAATGGTTAATTAATTAACCTAATCTCCTAAAATCACATCACTGATAGTAATAAAAAAACATTAAACCTAGACATATGAACACAATTAATTCTAAACGATTGCCATCAAAAAACGACAGGTAGTGTCACATTCTGAAGATATAAGTTAATTCAAAACACTGATCTGACGTTAGAATGTTTAAATTCGAGGACACTTTTTCATGGCCCGACATGAAATACACAAAAATAAATTTTCTTGTTTTTGTGAAAGGTACCTAATTTCAGGCTAACTAGTATATATACATCATTTTATAAATATGTATATACACATAATATACATGTAATATATATTTATTGTCAAAATATCTTCTTCGCTAGGTATAGACCAGTGAAGAACCATACAAAAATTCTGAATCTAGTGAATTTTTGAAATGATATCGAACTTCTCTTGTTTCTTGTTCCTTTTTTTTTGTATCTGTTGAAAGTCGAGAGTTCAGAAAGTTATATTTCCAGTTGTTCAGCTCTAAATGATATTGAACTTAAAAAAACTTGGTGATATAACATAATATTTACTGTAAATGTTAACTAAATAATCATTTGTGATTGAACGAGGATTATTATTTTGAATCTGTTGAAAAAAATATATTCGTTAACCAGTTGTCACGCCCTTACGAATAACAACCATGAAAAGTAGAAATTTGTGCGATCTAAGGATTAACGAGGTCTTACCTTTCAATGTGAGATTTCTAACACGGGTTGGACTGTACGCAGTGAAAATCCAAAACCTCACAGTTGGACTCGAACCAACTTCCACCTAGCGGTTGACTAAATGAATAGCACTTATTTCGATTACTTCAACTTTTTTTATTACTTAGTTTCTGTTAGTGAAGGTTTATATTTTTCAATTTCTATCAGTAGTTTCCATTATCTAAAGATGTAAGATAATTGTAATTGTTGAAGATGGGCTTCACGGTGCACTGGTAAATAATCAAATGAAATAAAAATAGAAAAATACCTAGTCATTATCATGTACTTGATGTACCCCACGTACCTGGTAGTAGTAATTCAGAGTTGAGCGTTTGGAATATGAATATCAGTACTTTCATTTCCGTAGATAATATGCATATTTTATGATATTTTGTATCAATACCTATATCTCGAATACTTGAGGAATTGAGCAGTATTGATTCTATTATTATTATTATTTTTAATTGGTCAGAGTGTTATTTCAACTCAATTGAAGCTGTTCTTGGTTATTTTCTAACAACATTTTCATTCAACTTTCGAGTCCAGCCAATTCTATGTTGGAAATTGAAATAGTATAACGGTCAGTTTCAGATTTTTGTAGCTGACTACGGGTGCGAGCTAAGGACTAACAAGGTCTTACCTTTTAACGTGTGATTCCTAACACGGTTGCAGAATCATCCCAGCTTCAACCAGATAAATTCTCTCGAGAAAAATATCTGGCCGAGGCAGGAATCGAACCCACGGTCTTCCGTGGGTTCGTTCCGTTTAGATTTACTGATTTTCCGAAANTCAGTCGATTGATACAAGTAGAATATGTTTTATACTGTCCATAATTTTTTTTTGTAATGCATTTTAGAAATATTGACATATCTATTATCTTCTTGAAGCGGAACCCCCAATATACGCTACTAACCTAATGCCACTGTTAATTAAATAGATGATGTGTATTTTATCTTCTTGATGCGAAACCCCTTACTGACCTAATGAGTTAACCAGTTGTCACGCCCTTACGAACAACAACCATGAAAAGTAGAAATTTGTGCGATCTAAGGATTAAGGAGGTCTCACCTTTCAATGTGAGATTTTTAACACGGGTTGAACTGTACGCAGTGAAAATCCAAAATCTCACAGTTGGACTAGAACCAACTTCCACCTAGCGGTTGACTAAATGAGTAGCACTCATTTCGATTACTCCAAACTTTTTATTACTTAGTTTCTGTTAGTAAACGTTTATATTTTTCAATTTCTATCAGTTGTTTTCATTATCTAAAGATGTAAGATAATTGTAATTGTTGAAGATGTGCTTCTCGATGCACTGATAAATAATCAAATGAAATAAAAATAGAAAAATACCTAGCCATTATCATGTACTTGATGTACCCCACGTACCTGGTAGTAGTAATTCAGAGTTGAGCGTTTGGAATATGAATATCAGTACTTTCATTTCCGTAGATAATATGCATATTTTATGATATTTTGTATCAATACCTATATCTCGAATACTTGAGGAATTGAGCAGTATTGATTCTATTATTATTATTATTTTTAATTGGTCAGAGTGTTATTTCAACTCAATTGAAGCTGTTCTTGGTTATTTTCTAACAACATTTTCATTCAACTTTCGAGTCCAGCCAATTCTATGTTGGAAATTGAAATAGTATAACGGTCAGTTTCAGATTTTTGTAGCTGACTACGGGTGCGAGCTAAGGACTAACAAGGTCTTACCTTTTAACGTGTGATTCCTAACACGGTTGCAGAATCATCCCAGCTTCAACCAGATAAATTCTCTCGAGAAAAATATCTGGCCGAGGCAGGAATCGAACCCACGGTCTTCCGTGGGTTCGTTCCGTTTAGATTTACTGATTTTCCGAAATGATAAATCATAGCATATTCAATAAATTCAATAAATTATCTTCGCATCCAAGTTTTCAAAAACTCATAGACCAACCTCTTCAAAACATAAATCAATTTAAGTCCAATGATGAATATTTGTATGTGTGATCGTGTAAAATTCATGTAACATGCATAATACCTATATATATATTTCTGTAATCGAATATCAATTTCTATTCATTTTATCCAGTTTTCTCCAAGTCACATTTTCAATAAATACCAGACATATATTTTATCCTTATCCAAACTCTACTGATTAGATTGGCACTACTGTTAAATTTTGACCTAGCATATGACATGCTCCAGGTTCAGGTGAACAACACCTACGATTTTGTAAGTATGTGTGGCAAAAACCCGATGGAAAAACAACAACTAACCCCGCTTATGCCACGTAGAAAGCTGAAGTCAAACTATCAGGCACCTCTGCAACGTCATCAATTTGGAAGGTTCAACCGATAGACCGGTTTCGGGGTGCTTGCCTCATCATCAGTATCGGGCATATATGTTTTTACAATGTGTCTAATCTGTTGATATCAAGAGGAAAAAAGATTCCACAAAATTTGAATATTTTTCCATTCATATTTTATATTATCTTCGTATGCAATTTCTCAACAACTCTTGTAAATTACCAACCTCTTTGAAAATCAAACTGATTTCTTTGGCCGATGGTGAATATTTGTATATTCAATCGTATATGAATTATAATTCATGTATAACACGTATATGTATTTTTCTTGTAATCGAATATCAATTTATATTTGTTTTCTCCAGTTTTTATTTCATACTATAAATCTTCAATTCTTGGTTAATGATATTCACTCACATTTTTCGTAAATCTAGACAAATATTTCAGTCATATTAAAAAACTCACCGTGCCATAATTTCAGGAAAGATGAGACCGAAACCTCACTTTAAAAAATGATCCTCCTAGAATCACAGTTACGTTGAACGAATGCCACTAAGGCTGGAACTGCTTTTATTACATTTCTCATTGATTTATTACTCTGACCAACATGTTTAATAATGATAATATATCATCACACTAATAGCTATTCCATGTGTGGACACACACACTTATACCTACACTTCTTTCCTCTTTTCAGTAATGCCGCTTGATTAAGAATAATAGAAGGCCTCACTGATACCGAATAATAAATTGATCAACAAATCCTCAAGTCACTAGTTTTTTTCAGTATCTGGTTTCCATAGCAAGAATTAACTCAAAATGTGCTAATCAGGTGTTTATAAAAGTCAACAATATACAGCGTTTTGAATAAATTTTCATTTCTGGTTTATCTTGAATATTTGACTGTATTGAAATAGGAGTTGAAATGATGAATGGAAGGGTACAGGCGAATGAAACTGAAGTGAATGGAATATTGGGGTTATTTAAAGAAAAATAATGTGATTTTACAATACTGAAACGAATCTTTTTCAAAAAACACTTTATTGTGAGATTAACAATAACAATTTTACAAAAACGCAACACGTGTTTCGCCATACAATGGCTTCTTCGGGCGTGTCTTAACTGACGTTAGTAAGTCAGTAAAGGATATTGTTTTCAATGAACGTGTCTCTTCACGTTTCTCTAGAGTCCAAATCATATATTTACCTTATGAATTTTTTTTGTGATATGAAAGTTCTGCATGTGTCTGTAGCTCTTTCCCACACAATGATGTTACTGCATATTGAAGAATAATATAGGTTTACTAGGTGATAATAATAAATGCAAAGTACAGCTTGTTGAGGTTTTTACACAGAGCATCAACTTGTCTTTCGAAAGGAAGTTTTTGGTCAAGCTTGTAGGAATCTCGTTGATTCTGAGTTGTGAACTTCTGTGTTACCATTGAATTCAAAGGAGACCATTTTCTTTGCATTATTGATAAGGTGATTTACTTCACACCAGTATGTAAATTCTTCATTACAGTATATATTCTAGCCTGTACCTGATTGATAGTTTCAGCTGTAACAACGATTTTTGTATCGTCTGCGTATACGAAAGTACGTCCATGACTAATGTGATTGGGAAGGTCATTGACATACAGTAGAAATAGCAGTGGCCCAAGTACCCCACTTTGGGGAGTGCCAATCTTTGTATCAAAATTTTCGGAGAACTGCTTCTCAACCTGCACCTTAAGAGATCTACCAGAATTTCACTAGTTCGGACTTCCATTGTCTACTATAAAAAATGATTTGAAATCCCTGAAACAAGTAAAAAAGAATAATTAAAAAAAATAGTTGAAAATAACAATCATATTAAGCAACAATAAACCTGAAATGAAATGATAGTGAAATAACCTACAAGTAAAAATATAATAATTGAATAAATAAAAATTAAAGGAATGAAAAAAGAAAATAATAAAAAAATAAAAAAGTGTAGA
>NW_019290220.1:216583-257859 GCF_000500325.1 Leptinotarsa decemlineata
AGATCAAGATCTTCAGATGATGTGGTGCTGCAGGTTTTTCCGGGTTTTCCTGCAGCTGAAAAAGCAAATGCGCCACTGGAATCAATGAAGTCGCCCCGGAGCGCCAATTAATTTTTATTGTTGTTTTTATTTTATTTTTATCGTTGTTTTAATAAAACTCATCTTACCTAAAATATTTGCTACCTGTGTTTTATCTGCTATATTAGACAATGAAAGTCCGAGCTAATGAAATTTTTTAGTCTTGATTTCATATTGAAAATATGTTTAAATATGTTTAAAATATGTTTTTTCCCTTAACCACCTAAGGCACCCCTACGAACGACAACCCTATGAAGTCGAAACTTGTGCGAGCTAAGGACTAACGAGGTCTCATCTTTTAACGTGTGATTCCTAACACAATAGCAAGTGAAAATCGAGCGTTCAGCCTGGGGCTTGAACCATCGGCTCACACATCGGCCGATTGACTGGGTAAACACAGCACCCACGTCGAACCGCTCGGCTACCGACCGCCAAGGAGAGAATAGATTGAATGATCCAACATATTTCCTACGATATGAGCCACTGGTTGAAATTCAGTTGCATAAATGCAACTGCTGAAAGCAATCACAATATTCCAAATTCCCAATTGTACGTAAACTCAACGAACATTTAATAAGGAAAGTTATATTGCTAACTCTCTTGCGTACATATAAAAACACTGCAAAAAATCTTCAAAAAAAGTCATAACAACTTCAAGGAAATCATAGTTTTTAGTGGACGAAATGTCAACCGTGTGGGTGGTATCTACTAGAAACGTCGTACGGACATTCATGCATTGACTAACCCTGGATATATTTCATTAATTATCCTGATAATGCATTGTGATTCGCTCTGGTACATAATAAAAGGTTCGGATAGAGAGGGTGTTACACAATCCTTCTGATTACAACAATAGGTTAAATATCTCGAGGCGCCAACATCGAGTGGGTGTTGAAAATGTACGATTGTTAAATTCCGAGAATGGACTGTAATAATATAGCATTTGCCTGTGGAAGATTTGCTCGTATTGTATTGTTTGACTTTCGTGAGGTTATAGGTTCTCTTGGATTTATAAACAATGGGCAAATTCTTTGGACAGACATGTGGGGCACGGTTTCCCTTCTTTTTTTTTTTGACAATTCAACTTTCAAACACTATAGCTGTTATGGTTGATACTCTCATGAACAACTGCTGTCTACCATTCAAAAACTTGATTTAATATATAAAACAAACATTGTTTGAAATGGGAACATCAATTGAAAGTAAAATAGCAGTTCACGAATCGTTAGCACAATTTCTTGATTATTTTAATAAATTGAGTTCTGGCATCAAACTGAGATGTCAACAAACCGCAACAAGCTATGTGATTCTCAAAGATTGCTAGTAAATTTTATTAATATTTTCGAATTGTACTGCCAAATACCCGGAATGTATCGTTCTCGTAGAAATGATGAAAAGTACTGAATAATATTCGGTCGTTGTTGCATATACCAGGCTCTGATAATTTATTTTCGACTGTTATTGAGCTTAATAATGAGTGAAGGTATTGCGTTGCTATAGAGTCTTCAAACAGGGACTACCAAACTTCATGACAATTGATTACGTTCATCTTTTTGAAGCTACATTTGTCAAATAATTTGTAATTTATTCAGTCAGTAGTCAAATTACCATGTTCATGGCGCAAATAATGCACGTGCAAATAATGAAATAGTTTTATAAAAATGTTCGGGCAACGTACCACATGTTTCGCCCATTTTGAGGTTACCATAATCGTCCGTTTATTCGCTACATTGCGAATAGTCCGAGAGAACTATTCACAATGTGGTGAATACATTTCAGTCCACTGTTTCAGTACGTTGACGGAACGCAATATCTGCCGAAAACATCGCCGGTGTCTGTGAGAATTTGCAGGAGAATCTGGGGTAGTCGATTTTGCGTTGCTCACAAGAACTCGGCCTTTCGCAGATCACAACTTGGCAAATTTTGCATCGTGACTTGGACCTGCACCCGTACAAAATTCAACTGATCCAGGAACTGAAGGTAAACGGCCATATACAATACCGTGTGTTCGCTGAATGGTCTCTGGAACAGTTGGAAATTGACCCTTATTTTCATAGAAAAATCATCTTCAGCGATAAGGTCCATTTCTGGATGAATGGGTACGTGAACAAACAAAACTGTCGAATTTGGGACGATGACAATCCACATAAGATCCAAGAGTGTCCAATGCATCACGAAAAAGTCACCGTTTGTTGGGGATTTTGGGCTGGCGCAATGGTGCCACAGTGGTGTGGTAGTTGTGGTGTGGTAGTTCTATTCTTCTTGGACTCAATTTCACCCTCTCACTCCCCTCAAGAGAATCTACCACGATACAGAAATTAAGCAAAAGGATGTAAAATAAAAATTGAAAATATGAACAAATATTTGAGGTTTGATTTTGAATCTACCGCGTTACAAGAGCCGAGTACCCTTGGCAACGTTGGCGTAGACTGAGTGTCTGGCACCGCTGGCGTAGACTGAGTGTCTGGCGCCGCTGGCAGCGGTTCCTTGGGTTGTGTCTTACGTCGAAAGGTTCGATATTATGTGACAGAGTACTGAGTTACACTACAATGCTCTTCTGCTATTCCAATAATACCGAGGGCCGTGTTCATGTGGCATGATCACGGCGCTCATATAACAAAGAACGGCAATCATAGGTATACGTCAATGCGTCACTGTGATTGCTGTCATCATGTGAATGTGGATCCATCCCGGTTCTACCCCGCTTCCTTCCAGGAGTCTACCACGATAAAAAATAGCTTGTGGCAACACTGGGCTGGCGGCGTCTTCGGTCTATATTTTTTTAAGAACGACGTTGACCAGGCCATCACCGTCAACGACGAACACCAGAAGTCGATGATTACCAACTTCTTCTCGCCTGAATTGAATGATTTGGACACCAATGACATGTCATTGCAACAAGACAGCGCTACGTGCCATACAGCTCATGCCAAATTGGATATTCTGCATGAGCAATTTGAGGGCAGGTCATCTCACGTAGAGGTGATGTGAATTGGACATCAGGATCGTGTGATTTGACCCCCTTAGACTTTTCCTTGAGGGGTAATGCAGGTGTATGCGAATAAGCCACAAACGACAGAGATCTCCAAAGCCAACATAATTTATGCCTAAAAAAAATAATAAGTATATATGAATAATAATGTTCTTGGATGTATCCTCGAATCAGATGAAAATTTAACAAATTTAACTAGCATTTTTTATGGTAGTTTATGAATAGTGAACATCATATTCTACTTTTTACTTATCAAGTCGGTCGGTAGTCAGGCAGTTCGACGTGGGTGCTTTGTTCACTCACTCGAATTGACTGCCGTGTTGGTCGGTGGTTCAGGCACTAGATAGGAATCACACGGTGAAAGGTAAGACCTTGTTAATCCTTAGCTCGCACAAGTTTCTACTTATGAGGGTTGTCGTTCGTATTGGTGCAACAGCTGGTTAACGGAAAAACAGATTTTGAACAGATTTGTCTAGTTTCTACTGTGTTTATTTATTCGTTACGACCGGTTTCGGCTTATAAGGCCATTTTCAAGTAACTTGAAGTTACTTGAAAACTTGAAGTTGAGTTACTTGAAAATGGCCTTATAAGCCGTAACGAATAAATAAACACATTAGAAACTAGACAAAAGTATTTTCTTTATTCTATGTTCAACATGAATTTCTACAAAATGAATAAGTCATCAATCGAACAAGTTAGATTTTTAAACCGAAGTCAAAGTGAGTACTTACTAATATTTTTCATCGAATAACCGAGAATATATTCTAATACATCAAAATCATCAGACTGTTGAATATCGAATTTTTTCATCTATTGTTGCAAAAATTAGTCGTATGTTATCAGCCAATATTCATAAAAATATAGAAGTAATTTAAAAAATGTATGAAATGTTCTTCATCAAAATAATAAAAAGTTTACTTTCTCCTATGGAAAGCAATGTTTCGAACGTGACATTTGAATATTACGGTGGTGTTATGACTGTTGATCAGTCAATGTTTTAACCGGTTGGTCAGTGAAGAAATTACTGTCGAAATGAAAGATTTCAGAATACCTATAAGCCTGAACAAATAAATTTCTTGGCACTATGATTGTTGAAAAATTCACTTGGTCTGCACAAATCAACTATTTGTGAAAAAAATGGAACCAAGAATTTTTTGCTATTTACAGATTGAAGTATACCCTGGGCATCGCTAATCAATGTTTACTATACTCTCACTCATTTAGCAATTAGTTTATTATATAATCACATGGGAACAAGCAACGGAATTATACGAAAGAATTATACGACTGATTTTCAATCTAGAATATCGAAAAACATGTAGATCAGTCTTCAAAGATAATAAAATACTGACTGTACTGTGAATTTGTTAACTGAAAATATGTACTGTTGTTCGTTCATAAAAACATTGAAAATATAAAAAAAAAACTCGGAAACTCAAAGTTATTGGACAAGAAATCACAATAACATACACCATAAAAGTTTTCGAAATCTATCTTAAAAGCGGTCGCCAGAATGGACTGGAACTTTCTACTATAACTTGCTGCCGCGGAATATATAAAATAAAAATTAAATATAACTCTTTGTATAGTTTGTAGTTTTATATTCATGGGTATTGTCTTCAATGCACAATTCATACTGATGAACTATTTTTATCTATTTGTATATTGGCGAATCTAACATAAACCTAACAAAATTGAATTGAATTGAATTCAATACAAAAAAGGACTTTTTACTCATTTTTCACGAATAGTTGACAACTATTGCAAATCGACAAGTAGACAAGGATGGTATTGAGCTCAAAAACTCTTGGAAGAGCATATGCTCTCAAAAAAGTCTAATATCATTGATTTTGCACGAAATAATGAAGTTTACGATCTCATAACTTTCAACGGATAGAGTTTTCTGACGTTACTTTCTTATAATCTGTAAACTTGTATAATTTTGAACTGCAAAAATTGATGTACTCTCTCAAGTAGAGTTATAGAAAATTTACATACAGAACTCATCTAGAAACAGCCAAGTAAAAGAACGATGCTGAAAGGAAAGCATAATTCGGATGATGAGAAACAGAAACAAAAACAAAAGAAAATAATTCATGAATGCCACGTTTCAGATATTTTTTATTATATCTGTTGGAAAATCTATTTTTTTTAAACCCTGAGATGTATAAAATTCATCGGTTATTTATCTTAGTGTAATAAATTTGACACAAATATATTAAACTGCGGTTCATGACGGTCAAAGAAAAATACCAAAAACAGTGCATGCTTCTTTACCCTTCGGAATTCTCTTATAAGCGATAAAAAGACAGCTAACAAGGGTGTGTTTTATAGCACCTCCAAATACCCTCGAAATTTCAACAAAGGAACCAATAAAACCACTTTGACTTTTTATAAGTTCGACAAGCAGCATTACACAATTTTGCGTCAAGATTATGAGTTTGTGATTGAAATAGATTAGGAGGTTGCAACCAAAAGTAACCGTATGGCGAGTTTTGTGTCGACTACGTGTGAAAAGTTTTCGAAACTTTATAATTTGCACAGTAGTGAGGTGACTAACTATATTTTTTCCAGATTTCCAGACTCTAAGAGAGGTACAGAGTACCTATATAATCATATGGAATTTTTTTTTATTTATTCCAAATTAGTGGAGAACACGCGGATATTGAAGTACTGAACTATTTCATCAATACACCCACTCTATTTTTATCGAATATAAACATACAGGTTCTCGTTTGAGTTTTGAGAAACAATCCAACTTTTTATATCTAAGTTTACAAAACCAACATGAAACTGAACTTTCTCATCAACAGAATGATTGCATCTTTCAATTATAAATATTCAGATTTGGATATAATAAGTTCATCTAGAAAATACTGAGAAATGTAATTTGAATTGTAATTTTTATCATGCAGTATTAGAATTATAACTTGTGTTCATCTGGTTGAATCATTTTGTGAAAGCCTTTTGTTTCTCTCTGTTTATTTCAAGTTTTATAAATGAGCTGATTGGAAAAGAAGTTGTTTCTTTCCCTTTTACACTACTTCTCTTTATCACTATTTCATAACTGAGAATAACCCAACGATAGCTAGGTAAACTATGTCATTATATAGGTGACAAATATATTTTTTATTAGACGAATATAAATCTAGAGAAAAAGTCATCAAGAAGTAATCTATATTTACACATAACATACATCTGTTCTTATCCTGAAAAAGTACACATAACTAAATGTAATTATTTGAATGTACCTTGTAAAAAATGCAAATCACCATTTGCATAATATTAACATTGACTAATATATTGAATATATCAGCGTGTTGAAAAAATAGGCTATTATCTTTCATTATTACCATCAGAATGAGAAGCCGCTTTGAGAGATTTTGTGAATTAAGTTCGGGAAAGTACCGGTGCTTGTCAAATTGCAGACAATTAATTGCCCACTAATTTTTGTGAGTGCAATTTCTCCGCCACTTTGATATGTAGACGTGAAGGAATAATATTGTGGTTATTATATTCTGAAATTAAATAATCTGTCACGTCTTCGACGAAAGTTGAAAATTTGCGCATGTTGTCGCTAATTTACTTGTCATTAGTTGATACTCAACAAAGTCGTTTAGTTAACTTCTGAAATTCACCTGCGAAAAAAAACAGTACATGTAATGGGCCTCTTGTAGATATGATGACAGTTTTTTTTCAGCTTTAGTATTGTAGATTCATTCCTTATCACTCGGTGAACATACTTTTTCGAGTTTAATAGCTGGCAGTTACCGTGAGACTCATTTTTTGAATGATTCTTGGGACAAATCTAATTTAGAACGACCTCACATAGTTCGTGATCTGTTCGGTTGATTGACCTATGTCAGCGAGGGCATTATATTCCATAAATAATCTTTATTTCATTGATTGAATCTTTTATCACGGTTAGAAAGTTATCTGATCATCGTTTTGGTTTTCAAAATTCAAAGATTTTGATATCGAGTTAATTTCACTCTCAATGGAACAAGAGATTGCCAGTACAAGAAATCGCACATTGAACAGTAAGATCTAGCTAATTTTCAGCTCGCACAAGTTTTCCCTTCATAGAGCTTTCTTTCCTAAGAGGGTGACAACGAAAAACCAAACTGCTGTTTGCATCAAATATTTTGTCGTGAGTTGGATTTTTTCTAGCATATCAGTTGAATCTTCTTTCATTCATATCTATTGAACTAGACATTGAGAATTTCAAATATGAATGTCGATCCTTTGAATTTAAATAAGTTAATATTTAAATGAAATTTATTTATCCAAATATCTCATGAAGTATCAATTTCACTTGAATTTCATTAGTTCGAACTGCTAATGTCTGATATTATATAGAATGATTTGAAATCCCTAAAAATTACTGATAAAAGAAGAATTAAAAAAGAAAAGCTGAAAATAACAATTATATTAAGCAAAAAAATGAAATGAACTAACAGTCAAATAAAATACAAGTAAAAATAGAATAACTCAACAAAAAGTAAGAATAAAAATATTGTAACAATATATAACAATATTGTAACAATATAAATATACAGGAGTAGATTTATCAGTAATTTGTCATATTTTATAATTCCGCTCTTACGTATCTTATCGCTTCCGTTTTCTTTTTTAAACAGGCATATTCAATAAATTCGACAAGTTACTGATATTAATGCATTTTTCTTTTCGAAAAATACATTGACTCTAAGAGGTGAATCTGAAGTTTGCCCTTTCTATACTTTCATGAAGTTTTTCATTACAATTTTCATTATTTCAGATTGTGGAAGATGAGAATTCCCAGTAAAATTTTTGCAAAAACTCCACAGAAATTGACTTTTGTTCAATGACATGCGAAACAATGAACTAAGTTCTACAATATGTCCATCATCACCAATATTATTTATGATGCACTGTTTGGAACCTTTGGTGTAGTAATGAATATTACTGGAGTTTTTCCCAACACCAAATCGTTATTTTTAACACCTCGACACGTGTTTCGATCGATCATCTTCAGAGAGGAAGATTAAAACAGTTTTAATCTTCCTCTTTTAAGATGATCACTCGGTGATCGAAACACGTGTCGAGGTGTTAAAAATAACGATTTGGTGTTGGGAAAAAACTCCAGTAATATTCACCAATATTATTGAATCATCAATATTGTCAAAAACGGATAATATCAAGTTCGGATAGTTTCTACCAGTTGGATAATACGAGTAGATGTAGAAATTAATCTATCAGATTATTGAATATTCATCATCTGAAAATACATACACTTCCAATGCTGATAATTCCACCGACCGTTGACCCCTCAGTTTTCTCGCAGGTTGGTCCTTTTTTAATTTTCATCCAAGTATTTCAATGATATTCTATGTCTTTCAATTTCAATTTATTTCTATGTATGTTTATTGAAATTTGAAGACAAACAAAAATCTGTCTAGTGTCAAAAATTTAATTGTCCAGGAAAAGTAAATTACCAAAATAACCAATATTTTTCATTTGTTCAAGTTCATGCTCCAAGTACCTTATAACTGAGAAATGTATGGATCATTTTAATTTGTACATATTTAGAGAAAACTGGTTGTTTTCCTGAATGACATTCATATTAAAAAAAAAGTATATGTTATGTTCTTAAAGATTCAAAGAAGAGTGACATATGTTTCAAGAAGAATTTCTTAGAAATTTCAATTTCCAATTCAAATTAATTTGTTACCTTTGTTATTAAATTCGTGGACATTTTGTTCAATAAGATCTTTTACTGAATTATACTTTTTTTGTTTTGATTTTGGACGAATTGAATATTATATCAATTATATGTTATGTCAATTCTCAAGTATTTTAATCAATTTATATACTTTGTACAGGAACCGATTTCATATCTATATGTAAAACAGTAATTTATTGATCATTCATCTTTAATTCCCTTGTAATTTATATTGTTTCAAATTCTATTCTCAATTCTCTTCAAGTATATGCGAGGAAACAAAGAAATTAAAATATAATAACCAACCGAAATCAAAACCTAATTGGCAGGACACAACAATGCAAGAGTGATCTCACAACAATGATTGATTAGCAAATCAAATTTAATGTCCTTGTTCCAATTATTTTATTATTATAATTTATGACCTCAATCATTCGATTATAATAGTCCAAAGCGTGTATAATGAATCTACATACGGATATGTGGTTTATTTTTATAAAAATGTTTAACCGCATAATTTAATTAGTCACATTAGTGGTTTAACTAAACTGTAAGATTAATGCCTTGTCTCATAAATATTTCAACCAAATACTTTTTTGGTTTTGCCGATTTCTCTTATAGTGTATGGAAAACACATAATGAAGAGCAAAAATTAACAAATAGCAATTGACATCAATCAGTAGAATATATTGACCATATAAGGCTCCTTCTATTTGGTCTTCACTGCAACTCTCGAAGGTTTACTGTGGCTCCCACCGATTCTAACTCAACTAAACAAGTCCAGTTTCCTAACGAAACCGATTACTTCGTGATCTTCAACATTTCGAGCGATCTTCAATATGGCTTTCGGAAACAAAGATCAACAGGCGACCTTCTATCGTATGTCACCCATATTTGAAATAACGCAATCGAGAAACGTGGAGAATCAAGAGCTGTGGCGCTTGATATTTCTAAGGCCTTTGACCGTGTGTGACATGAGGGTTTCCTGGCCAAACTTCTATGCTATGGCTTGTCGGCTCAGGTTAGTTTATTTTATCTCCTGATGCAAATTGTGCGTCTGCTACGAACATTTCGTTGCAATAAATATTCATAAGGTATATCTTATTCTTCTTAAGACTGCTGAACCGCACGTTTCAAAAGAGTGTCCTAATTTAGTGATGTAATAAGTATCCACGTCGATAGCTTTGCCGTATTGCCAAATGTGAATACTTGTGTACACAATTAAACTTGAAGAGCCTCCAAAATTTGTAGTGACTACCCGTGTCGAAAATTTATCCTAGTCGTATTTTCCATTAGCTCGATAACATTAGATCAACGTATTCAAAAAACACTTTATTGTGAGATTTTCACAAAACAATTTTACAAAAACGCAACACGTGTTTCGCCATGCAATGGCTTCTTCGGTCGTGTCTTTACTCACTATATTCTACATATTCAATGCCTAGTATACCTTATTTTATAATTTGCAGTACCTACATTTCAAGTACCAGCGTTTACCCAAGTTTGCGATGAATTAAAAATCCTGAGTTCATGTCCCAGTTTTCACCAATTGAAAAAATATTTAGTAACGGGAAGTTATTCAATTCTAATTGATCATTCAGTAAATTACCCAAATTCCTGAATCTATTGATTTCTAAACATTCTGAAAGATTGAGTTTGAAACTCTTCTCTTCTAAATGTAACACATCGTATTCATGACTGAACTCATTTCCTTCTGCTAAAAGGTGGTTTACAAATGTGAAATTGGTCTTTCTATTTAAAAAAACTATTTCTATGCTCTTTAATTCTTTGGGAAAATGTTCTCCTTGTTTGGCCAATATTCAGTTTTGGGCAAGAGCCACAAGTCAGCTTATATACTCCTGATCTATCCGACACCGAAGTTTTGTGGTTATTGTTTCTAATAAATTCACTTAGACTATTATTCGTTCTATAAGCTACGTTTACGCATTCTTCATTCAAAAAACATCCAATATAATTGGTTGGTTCACCCACCCAAATATGACAATGTCCTATATATTTGGGTGAACCAACCAATTGAAGTGTGTAATTTTGCTATTTCTGTGAAGGGATCCATTAGAGGGTTTGTATGGAATTTGGCTGCATGAGTTAGCATCCTAGGTTTGTTGACAGGACGGTTTGGATACCTGGGAAGCTCTCACTCATGAGTCGATAATAATAATAATAATACCTTTATTTTCCAACAGTTACCCATTTACCATAAACGAAAAATAAAATGAACAAAAAAAACTAATTTTAATTACCTACTTCAAGTACACGTTAGCAATTCTTATAATGTTATGGAGGTTAGTGAAGAATAAATCACTATGGGTACAAATGCTATCGAAATTTGTGCACATAACATATATTGGGGAATTGAGCATAATGTTAGTTCTTGCTCTGAGAGGTCTAAAAATAGATTGAGATCGTGAAGCTGGCCGTAGTACATTGAAGTTAATTTGTTCAAGAATTTCAGGTCAGTCAACTCTCTCATTCACTAACTTGAATAAAAATATGAGCGACGCACATTTTCTGCGATGCTCTAAACTAAAAAGTTCCAAACGTTCATATATGACATCATTACTGATACCCCTCTCAGGGTGAGAACCAAATAAAAATATTAGCGACGCACATTTTCTGCAATGCTCCAAACTAAAAAGTTCCAAATGTTCATAAATGACATCATTACTGATACCCCTCTCAGGGTGAGAACCATCTATTCTGAAAATTAAAAATATTCAAAACTTTCTTTCAATGGCTATGTTATGAATCTCATAGTATGGACTTCAGACGATGCTTGCATATTCTATCTTCGAACATACGACGGTGAAATACAACAGCTTCATGGCTTTATTATTATGAAAGTTTCTGCAATTTCTAACAATGAAACCATAAGCTCTGAGAGATTCTGAAACTGTCAATGTTACAGGAAGGACAGTTGTGGCCGTACATCTCCTCTATAATACTAGATAGTGTAAAAGTTACTTATTATAAATGAAGCAGAGCAGAATATACTATACTGTTTGTTGTGAAGAAAATAATTGAGAAGTTATTACAACAAGCAATTCTCAGCATACTGGTAACATTTGTCTTAATATATCTACTTTCCATTATTGAAATTGTAAGAAATTATTTTCAATGGTGTTGTTGTTTTCATCTGACTAATGAGTGATTCAGTGGTATTTTGATTATTAAATAAAAACCAGTGAAAAAATATTTCAGTTTCAAATCTTTAAAGTTGAAAATAAATGTTCACTCAAAAATACGTCTCTGCAATATTTGTCGTGAATTCAAAAACACAGTATTTAATGTTGATAGTTCAGTCTTTTACTTCGGTCAGTACGGTTTATTGAAGTTCAACACCCACACATTTTTTCACGATTCCGAAGATTTAGATATTCTCTTTGATAGTGACAATTTTATTTCCATATTTCTAGTATATATTATTTCAATGGTATTATAATTATCATTTCAATATATTGATATATTGATAAACTGGATTTATCGAATTTATCACTAGTAGTCACGTACGAAGAATATTATTGATTATTTATGATAATTTACCGAGAAGGTACTTGTGTGAATGAATTTCTTCAATACAAATCCCGATACTTGTACGGCATTTCCATAAATTTACATTCCTATCAAATATTTGCCTAATCTTCATACTCTTCATTCACTTAGCTTACTTTATTCGTATCCATTAAATATTTAAAATCGAATAAAATTTGTTTAATAGCTTGAAATACAAATCGTAAAAAATAGATATTTCCCAAACACGAGTTTTTTTCCGCAATAAATCGAGAATACTGCAGTCTAATGGCTGACCATCGAGATAACCAAACCATAAACAATGTTTTTCCAGATCTCGCACTTCATTAACATACTTTTCGATGTTCGTTATTAAAAAACCATCTAAACATCCATTTGGAATTCGAATAATATCGGACCGTTAATATAAAATATGATATGGTTTCACATTTAATAAAACCTATATAAGATCTACTTACGAAATATTTTTTACTCGGACAAGAAAACTGCGATTCGAACTGATCGTGTGTGAGCCGATGTCTGACCTATAACTGGAGGCTACGAGCAAATCAAAATTCAATAGAGCAGGAGCTTAGTTTGAAAGTTCACGATTCGGAATACGAGTATACTTCGTGAAACTCCAAATGATAATATATTTGAAACATAATCAACTACTTATTCTACTGTGTCGTGGAATACAAGTATACTGATCGATAGATTTTTTCAGCTTAATACTATATGATGTTGAGCGATTTTTGGCCAATTTTTCTCTTCGAATTGGAATTGAACCAAAACGCTGCCGAAACAAAAAATATCGTATCAAGCATTTGACAATGGTATTGTTGAAGAACGCACTGTTTGACATTGGTTTGTGAAATTTTTTTCTAGACATTTTAGCCTCAAAAATGAGCTCCGAAGTAGTCTACCTACAGTAGTCCAGAACGTAGGATTTGACGACCTTGGTGGAGACTGACCCATCATGAAAGATGCGTGGGATTGCGGAAGAACCGGGCGTCAGCCTGTATGTGGTTTTTGATGATTTAAAACGTCCAGAAAAGGTCAAAAAAGAACACCCCACGATTCAAACGATTGACAGAAATTTTCACGTTTTGAGACACATTCTTCTTCACTTTTGCGCCACCAAATATTTATAATGAATTGAATGAGTTTTCACTGACTTCAAAGTAACAGTTCCAATTGGACTCATAAAAGCGGACAAAACTTTGGAACCAACCTAATACATGCACGAACCATTTTAATCACAGACTAGTAATAGTCTTAGTACTACCGAAATGGTATGAAACTAATTTCTGAATGGGGCAACAGAAAACGCATTAGAATATTCGAAGACAGGAAAACTAAAGGGAAACTCACAGCGACGCTGATTAATGAGGATCGAACGGCTGTTTTTAAAGTTGGTAATTATGAAGTCAGGTATATTTTCATTCATTACATGTCAATTCAAATGAGTTTGTACTTGGTTCCAGTAAGCTATTTTATAGTGACACACCTGGGTTATTTGGATATAAAAAATTTGCGTAATATAAACAAAATGCAACTTACATGGATTTTGAATTTCTTTTTAGTATGTGAAATTACCATTTCATTCGAATATACTTTCGAAAAATCAACAAAACAAATATCGTGAATATATTTTTGGTGTATCTCCCGTACTGCTACACATTTTCCTTTTTGTTTCTCTTTCGGTCCAGCGTTCAACAGAGACGGAAGATCAACTTGAGGCGAGAGATAAAAAGTGACTTATACAACAGAATTTATGAATGATTATCAGCCAAATTACGTTGAATCTCTCGTATATGTAATTTGTCGAACATTTTCAATGAGAAAGTTTGTTTATTGATTGCAGGTGTACAGTTTTAACGCTGGTTTTGAATTACACAGTACACCGATGTTTAGCTTGTTGAACTCAAAGGGGATTGATGTTATTATTTCACGGCTTTTATCGTCGACATCTTACTGGAGTTGACCCACATCAACGAAAAATTCATTGAGTTAAAATACGACTGGATTCTATTGAAGAATGTAGTGAATATGTTTAATATAACGGAAGTGAAACTATTACATTTTCCTGGTGTGTTAGATTTTACAATTAGATAGTAAAGCCATTGGAATCAAACACACTTTTTGGTACAATTTCAGATACAGATATTTTCTTGATACATTTACCCAATGGATATACATGGCATCCCAAAAGTCATGGTCCAAACTGGAGGAGGTCATTTTTGATAAAACGTTTCGTATTTTTTTTTTGTACCTTGGGAGCTGTCTGACTTGTCCATTTAGTCCAAGTCTCCAGAAGACACTGCAACCTCTTGGACTTATTGCGTTCATTCTCCCATCTTCTCATGACACCCATTCCATCAGTCTCGTTCCCTGTACTAGTTTGTACAGGTTCCGTGTTGGATGTTCGTCATATTCATCTGGGCGTTATTTTGTACGTCCATATATTGCCTGCCTCCTGTGATTCAGTGCCTCATATTCGCATAACATGTGTAGAGCTGTTTCTATCCCTTCGTTGCATAATCTGCAGCTGAGGTCTCCGTTGTACAGCTCCATTTTATTCAGGAGTCCTCTAAGCGAACAATGACCGGTTAGTTACTCTGTAATTATTCTGACCCAATCCCTACTATATTGAAGTAGTTCTTCGGTTCTATTCTCGGACGGTTCCCTAATGAAGGTTCTACTGTGTTTGTTGCCAGGTACTTTTGTCCAGTACTCTGTGTGCTTCTTATTGGACGATGTCCTAATCTGGTTTCGTACCAATGATTTTGGTACCCTCAGAGCTGGTTGAGGACCTATATATGAAGTTGATGATCCGCGTATTGAATGTGGTCTGATTTCTCACCGTTCTTAAATTTGAATAATTTTTATAATTTTGATGGAAAGGGTAGGAGCAGAAATGTTAATCTTTTATTTGCAGTATGTTTCCAGAAAACTCGCAATCTCTTTAGTTTCAAGTTGTTAATAAGAAGATTCCACAAGTCTTTGCTGCTCTTAAACATACAGACAGGAAGTAACCCCTCAAAAGTTTGAACATTATTACAAAAACAAATGATTTCCAAGCAAATGTTTGTCAGATACCAGCCGAAATTACTTATAATAATTTCATTTCCATCTTAGTGATAAGACCATATCAATGTCCTCGAGCTTTTTCAATGATCCTTTTAGGACACGAAGCAGGGTTTTCTTAAAAATTACAAAAATAAAGATAACTTGAAAGCAGTGAGAAATCGGACTTCGTATTACATGATTTTTTTATGAGGAGGTTCAGTTAGAATATCATTTTGAGTGATAATTCTCCACATCGCAAACCGATATCGATAATTGATTTTTTTCCATTTCAGGATGTATACGATTTGGTCCCATTTGAATCTGATAGTTCTGATGATGGCACCTCTGGCAAAATCAACAAACTCTCGAATTTGCATAAACTGTTTCGTGACATATGACCGAACAATTCTACATAGTTGATAATCGATTACGATGATTTCCTTGCTTTCATCACTTTTTCATTGCTGTTATAATCATCAACTTGTTTTTGAGACGGTATTTCAGTACAAAGTACGTATACAACTACTTCAAAGGTTGCAGTAGGATTGAATTTAACTGAAATCTCTCCTAATAAGTAATAGATAAGAAGTGTCCATTTTGCGTTCAGTCGCTTTTCACCACACTTCTGTTTTCTAGGATCGGTATTTTAGAGTATATATACAGGGTGTAACATAAGTACGTTGAAATATTCAAGTGACGAATTCCTGCGACAAAGTTTTCATGAAGTTGTGCACGGAAATGCTTCGTTTCGGAGATACAGGGTGCAATCGGTATTTCGAAATTGATGAAGTTCATTATGCCAGATTAAATGTATCTGCCAAATTTGAAGTTGATGAAAAATATAAATGAGTTTGTGACAATTTAGTTCGAAAATGATATTAACCTAAAAAATTTGAATTTAACTGAAATCTCTCCTAATAAGTAATAGATGAAAAGTGTCCATTTTGCGTTCAGTCGTTTTTCACCACACTTCTGTTTTCTAGAATCGGTATTTTAGAGTACATATACAGGGTGTAACATAAGTACGTTGAAATATTCAAGTGACGAATTTCTGCAACAATTTTGAGAAAAAAAGTTTTCATGAAGTTGTGCACGGAAATGCTTCGTTTCGGAGATACAGGGTGCTGAAATTATTTTTTTTTGTACCTCTTTTGAAAATACATTTTGCAAAAAATGAGTTATTTGCACGAAATTTGGTACCCGGGTTTTATTCAACATTGGAAATCATAATTTCGTATTAATTTCCATGTAAAATCTAGAGGACGCTGCGTACGCTGTCATTATTTATTTCAAATGGCCCTAGCTTTTTTGACAGTGAACTTTTGGTACTTTTCTTGAAGAAATCCAACTCCCACACTTTTTCCAAGTGAAAAAAGTATATTTAGTCAACAACGGTGGAGGTGATTGTTTTCGAGATATTTACAATTTTCTATATCGATGCATATTACTTAGCTCCTAGGCGCTGAATGAAGTTTGCTGACAACTTTACAAAAACTTAGTATGTGGTGGATCTTGTTAAAATGAACAACTTTTTCATTCAAAATGTTTATCGAAAAATAATTCGTTTTCGTGATACAAATTGTTGAAATTTTTCAAAACAGGATTGGTTTTTGTCATAAGTTTTTTGCAATTTTAGTTATTTGTATCTCGAAACAACTACCCTAATATGAGCATTGGACTATACGAAAGACATTTTTTCCTATTCAGTTTGTACTCAGAGCATTCGTTATGGAATTGATTCGGATATCATTAACAGCATTGCTACACAATATCGTATATGTTTGTATGATAGTAGTGATTTCGAGAGGGATTTTTTTCTAGTTTGTGCCTAAAATTTACTTTTTTGTATGATTTACACATCTGTATGTTTGAAATCATTTACATTCTTTCTTTCTTTGGAAGATTCCCACATTTCCATTCTGAATAAAGATGGATAAGTGGAAAGCTAAAAATTTTTTTCCCAAAACTTTATCGATCCTGGAGATTTACCCCTTTACATTCATTGCTCGGAGGTTTTACTAATATTCAATTATTTTTCCAGGTAATTTTCCTTCTTTTTGTTGGATGGCATGTGATTGTGGTGAGTACTAAAAAAATACTCAATAGTTAGTGATACTATGTGATACTAAGTGATACTAATATATGATGGAATCGGCCGATACTTGATGAAAATCCATAACTAATGTATTCCAAAAACACTTTATTGTGAGATTTTCACTAAATTGCTTTACAAAAACGCAACACGTGTTTCACGCCAGAAAGACACGCCATATGAAGCCGTTGTATGGCGAAACACGTGTTGCGTTTTTGTAAAACAATTTAGTGAAAATCTCACAATAAAGTGTTTTTGGAATACGTAAGTGATACTAAGTTTCATTTCAGGAGAAATTTCTGCTATTATTGAAATTTATCGGATTTCACTGCTCCACTGTCTAAGTTTTGTGATCTCCACAAATAATAACTTCCAAATGGTGTCAATAATATAGAAAGACAGTTTTATTTCCCTAAAATACATAATCATAATATACAAACGTCAATTCAAACTCCATCTCCACCTGAGAATCACACAACATCATCACAATCTCGCTGCGTCAGATCATCATGTGACAAATCAAATCTCCAAATGCCAAGACGTAAATCTCTTTATCTTTGTTTAGTTGTTGAAGCCAATGTTCTCTCTTCAATGGCTGATCCATGTTTATTATCGATTATTTTTTAAACAGATTATCAAGACACTGAACTGATCGCTTACAATGATGGATTTGAACAAATATTGTTCAGAAAAAGGTCTGACAAAAAATCGTATCGAAAAATTATCTCCTGTAATGTTTTCATGTGTATGGGTTCATGATTCATTGCGTTATTTGAAATATGCTTGTCTTTTATCTTACTTAAATCATTTGAACAATTCAAGTTGGATTCATTTTGAATAAAAACAATTATCCTTTCAGCGAGTATCGATTTTTCCATTGTGACAAAATATCCAGACAAACTTTCACACTGGAGCTTTCAAACCAGCATTTTTACAATTTCACATTAAACTCTTATTGTTCCTGGTATTCAACACGATTTGAAATTTTGATTTATTTGTTCACCTGATTTTAGCAATGTATCACCTTTCATCACATAGTTCTCCTTATAAGGCTATTTTTTGTATTTGTTTCAAATATCGAAGTTGAATTGTGAAATACAATTTTAATTTTATATCCATCTGTATCTATTCCATCTATTATCTGTATGTATTCAGTATTTACTATTCTGATTAGATCGATTTTTATGCGTAACCTAACCAACAAAATTCAATTTCTTCATAGTAATTTGCCATTCAGAGAGTATCCGTTTCTTTTCTTGTCAATTGAATCAGATAAGCTTTCATATTGGTGCCGCAGTAAAGGGTCGACTAGGGATTTCACACTGAAACTTCTACACCTAAGCATTAGATTTTCATTGTCTCTGGTGCCTCTTCCTCCTGGTATATTGCAATCAAGTTGAATTTTTCAAATTTTTTCCACATGTTCTTCTTTCTTCAAAGTCATCAAAGAAATATCTTGGAAACCGGAGCAAGTGGTGGGTATCCTTCTTACCCACTCAAGGAAATAGAAGATATTAGTAGAACAGGAAAGAAGTAACAAAAGTCAAATATACGACACCCATCGTTCAGTTTCATAGAAGTCTTCTGAATTCGGGAAAATAACCATTATTTTGCTGCTTGAGGTCTGTCAGACTCTTCCATTTGTTTCAGAAAATACTGCAATCCCATGGGCTGCATGGGCTAACAATCTTGTTTCCTATACTAGGTTGTTTGTTGGATGTTCGTAAAACTTTTGTAGATATAATTTGATAAAGATAGGTAGAATTGTCACCTCCGGCTTGAAGTTGCAAACAAATTTACCACACACCACATTCAGATTACTTTCTTTAGACGCGCTTTCGGCTAACTGAGTTGGCCTCATCAGTAAATAACTTAAATTATCAATTGAGTAGACCATAAATTGAAAACCTGCTGTGGTTCAAAGTTATACATCTGCATAAAATGTGAAAAACTGTCTCTGTTCCTTTTTTGCACTGCCTGCGGTTGAAGTCTTCTTTGTACGCTTCTTTGTCATTGTGTCATTTGAATGGATAGTAAGTAGTCTCCCTAGTTACTTTGGTAACGCCCGCAACTGTGTAAGAGCTTATACATGAAGATGATGATAAGTTGTCTAGCGTAGTGTCCTGGCCACCAGTTCCTTCATCAATACCACATGTACAATCTATTTGTAAAAAATATTGTTTTGCTGATTTCTTTGGGTCTCAAAATAATTGTAAACTATTATTGGTAAGAACAATAATTCAATAATTTTATCAGTCGATGCGTTAGTGTTAGTGAGGCAGGCACTGAACAATTATAATTGTCACGAAGATTTTAGAAGTTGTATTCAACTTTGGGGCTCATTTCAAATGCCAGTACCTATTGCTACTAATACTTCTGATATTCATTGAACTCTGTTCTAGAACAAAGCTAATTAAGTTCCCATTGATATTCTCTCATGGTTCTCTATCACTTTTAATTTTTAATAAGTCTAGAACACAGTATATGAGGATTCAAGTAAGTTTGGAAATGAGATATAACCTCACAAATAATAGTGAAGACAATTGCCAAATAATTTCCAAAGTAGACATTACTTTGAACTAAAATGTATACAGTAATTTAGTGGTTTATTAACTGAATTCACTCATATCTGATGTACATAATGATGATTATAACAAAATAACATAATTATAGGCAGTTTGTTTTGGACAAAAAGACACTTGGCCGAGATTTGGAGCAAGATTTTGAGGTTTGTCTTCCAACTGAAATTTAATTGAAACTATTCAAGCAGCCACAGTTGAAGGAACCCTCAACGAAGTGAATATCATGACGACAACTGGTTCATTTATACCAAAAACTTGTATCCATATTTTCAATAACCATGACTCTTTTACAAAAAATTCTACAATACATGATAAAAATACTAGAAGTAAGTGCAAGTTCCATGATTTCCTGAAAAATGATCAGCGGCATATGGGTCTCTCAATATTATTGATATTACAAATTCTCCGGAAATAAAATCAATTTTCGCGATGGCAATTTCTAGAAGGAGTTTGAGAGAAATTTTTTATCGATTCATGTATGGTTTTCTATTGATTGATGACTTTTATACAGTTCTTATTGTCGAAGATATGATTCTAACAATTTTTCTGGAAATGAAATAGTGTCCACATCGAACTGAATAGGAAATTGCGATTTTAAGACCTTGATATTGTTTTTTTTACAATTCAAGAACTGTCTAAAAAGCAAATCATGTGAAATTCTTGGTGGATATTAATTTGCATTCGATTGTATTTCATTTCATCTATCACTCGGACATTAATCCTGCAACAATGTATATAATTGTTGAAAAACAGCATGCAACATTCATAAGGTAGCGGAGTTCAGTGGGTAATCAATTTAACTGTCACTGGTCACTTTTCAATAACAATAAAAATGAAGGTAAACTGGCCAGGTGACTTTTTCTGAGGAGATTAATTTAGATACTGATCAGGATAGAACGATTTTGAGGAATCTGGTTTTCAAAAATGTATTGCATATAGAACTGGTTTTCTCATGCAGACTTTTGAGGTAACTGAATTTCACAGGCATTTCAAAACGAATCAAATAAAAGACACGTCATTGATCAAGTTGCCCGACGGACAGCTCCTATAAAAAACAAATATTGCTACCTAGTGTTATGAAGTAAGCCTAAGGAAAGTATAATTATCTGACAAATATGCAAAAAAAGTTTACGAGACAAATGATCTGATTACGGAAACAGAAGGATTTTATAAATGTGTCTACATTTTCATTTCAATCATATTAGTCACACAACTTTGTACTCCGGAAAGACGTCCTAATAAACAATAATTATTTATTGAAAAAGCAATAAGATTCAAGTTTCAAATTGAATATCACTTGGAATACATCAAGCACGTTGCCAAACTTACTCTGAGGAACTGAAATTTGAAACATACATACTGTACAAAAATGCAAAAGGAAAATGTCATACTGCAGATGAGATTTAAGAAAAAAGTTTGCTGATAACTGTTACGGAACCAAAAAGGATTCTTGAAATATAAATCCAGTGGAATCAGTTAATTTGAAGTTATCTGTTTGAACATTATACCAGAAACATATTTTTGGGTTATTTTTAGTTTATTACATGGTTATGTATATATACATTTGGTTTCATTTCATTGTTTCATATAATCATTTCACTGCTTTATATATACTTTTTTATTTTCTCATGTAGGTATTACGATTTGGTTTAGAGTAATACTAATGATGGAATTATTGAAATTTTCGGATGGAATATAATAAAAACACTGTTTTTCGAAAGAGATTATCGTCTGGAATTCAATTCGAATGAATAAATTTGCAGTACGTAGACACATGAATGAAAAACTGAATTGCAAAAATTTAACCCTATCGAATTTCGAACCCGACTCACTAGTTCTGCGATAGCGGAGTTGGTTAATACGTCTCGCTAGGGAACAGTAAAGTCGGTTTTGAATACAGGTCGGGAAACATTTTTCAGTTGAGTTTTTCAATGATGTTTCTGCATACTGCAAATAAAATCTTCAATACTCTAAACCGGTCGTAAAAATAAAATAACTTTTGAAAAAGTGATTTCCTTCATTCCATCAAAATGATTATGAAGTTCCACAAAATAAATAAGTCATCAATCACATAAATTCTCGGAGAATATTTGAGTATTGATCAATGGTACGTCCCTAAGGCTAAATGCACACACAACCACCCCCCATGCCCCTCCCGGGTTGTGTGCCCAGGTCGCAAGCTCCCTCCTTACGTAAATGCTTCCGCAGGTTTGGACCTGGTGACCCTTTCCTTCCACCCCCCTTTCTTAAGGAAACGGTCCTCAATCCAGCTGCTGGCACTTCAGCAAGATTGAAAAATAACTATTGAAAAAGTGATTTCCTTCATTTCCTTAAAATGATTTTGAAGTTCCACAAAATAAATAAGTCATCAATCACATAAATTCTCAAAGAATATTTAAGTATTGATCAATGGTACGTCCCTAAGGCTAATTGCACAAATACCGATTTTGGACGGTCGATATTATACCGGTCGTCCAAATTCTAAAAGTGAACCACATGAGGGAAGGGGACCTTGCGAAATAACTCTGTATTTGGCAAGTCTCAAGTGGTTCAGTAATGTATACAGAAAGCAATTCAGTTGAGATTGAAAACTGGAACCATGAAAGAAGTGCTTGTTCTGTGATGGACGCAACGTTTTTCCTGTTATGAAAAATGAGAAATGAAAATTTCTATGTTTTTGACCACTCCAAAAAGTGTTAAAAACAGGGAAATTTTCATTTTCCATGACGATCTCCCACTTATACAATATTGAATAGCATAAAGAAAAGATTAGAATGTAATACATTGGAAATCCTACTAATCCTACTCCTAATCATATTATAAATACATGAAGTTTTTGAGGATGAATGAATATAATGTATATATTTACGTTTATTACTTTTTTGAGCCCAAACACCTCAACGGATTCTAAGGATTCTAATGTAAGTTGGGATATAGATAAATCATGACCTGGAATAACACATAGGGTAGGAATAGGTTGTATTGTATAGATTGACTGACCCTCTATTATAAACGTACCGCCAAGGCTGCTGAATCTCGAATCTTGAAATATGCAGGTAGGTTCCTTGTATAGCGTGAATAGGCATCAAGAAAGGGAATCAGAAATGTCCACCTCCACGGGGGAAAATAATGGTTCAAAGATTGTATTGAATTTCGTCAGTTTTGAAGTTGAAAACTATTTGTTCAAAATGGTCTGTCAAGAAACTTAATATGACAAATCAAATTCTACGCGGGCGAAGCCGGGGTCTTTTAACATACAGTTACTGAAAAAATATGCCAACTGTAATGAATAGCTTCAAAAATCGAATTATGTTACCTACAAAGAAATTTCGCAAAACTAAAACAATCGTCAACGATTTCTGCTCTCACACGTCTGCCCACGTTCGGGTCGCGTTCTCAGCGATGGCACAAAGTTCATTTATATTGAATACTCAAAACGACAATTGTATGAATTTTTACAAGAATTTGACAGATATTCTAAAATGTGCATTGTAAAAAATGTATTCAATTTAACTGTATTATGGCTCAGTATTTTGCATATAGTGGCTACCGCATAAGAAGTAGATATATGCTATCGCGGACTTTTATTTAGGGCTATTCAAGATAAGCAATGTTGCGGTACATCATCTTCATGTAACTCCAACGGTAGAGGCAGCACACGCCAAGGTAGCTCTCAATACAACACAATACAAATTAGGTTTGGCATTAAATAATATGTTTCCTAAATTTCCGTTGGATGTGTAGGATGTTTGTAAATTGAATTTTGAGAGATAATTTTTAATATTCTCGGAGATTCTACCACTATTTTGCATATAGTGGCTACCGCATAAGAAGTAGATATATGCTATCGTAGACTTTTATCTAGGGCTATTCAAGATAAACAATGTTGCGGTACATCATCTTCATGTAACTCTAACGGTAGAGGCAGCGCACGCCAAAGTAGCTCTCAATACAATACAAATTTTTAAGAATTTCACTATCTTTCTTTGATTCTATATATTCTGTTTTTAATTCTGAAGTATCTTCAGAATTTTTTCAAAATATTTTCAAACATTTTTCCTGTTTCAATTACAAACTGGCCATTTAAAAAACTATCGCTATCAATATTACAGGAAATCAATTTTTTTTGTAAAAGGTGATTTTCACGTTTTTTACTGGCGAATCAAAAAAAGACCGAAGTATGTGGATGTCACAAAACCAGCGTCCCAATAAATCCTCATGCGTGATATTAATCGAAGTATCTTCATGGTATTTATCATATTATTATAATACTTTTCAGATTGTAATTCGTCTACAATGATCATGTATTATTCATAGAACATACAATTTATATGACTGAATGCATTAATGTTCATAATCAAAATTTTAAAAACCCATATACTTTTGTGTGTGGAGGTGTCACTATATTTGAATTGATATTGAAATGTTTGTAAATACCGTGAAGTTCAATATCATGCTGCTTTTTCATTCTCGGGTATTTTACATCAGCATAGATGTAAGTATACCTAATATATTATGAATATGATTATCATTCCACGCAATCACAGTAAAATTTGAAAACACCTCTGATTAATTATATCTGCCCTAACTGCATTATTCATAAGATTGAGTAATCGAAAAGAAATTTATTATTTTTTTGTATGTTTCGTACAAATTCTAAAAGAACAGATATAACAGATGAATTGACCGTATCTTCAGATATACTGAGAATAGTAAATAGCAAAGCTGTAAATTACTTGATCAGAAAATCGAGCTGGATTCCTTCTGAACACCAGAATTGATTCACAAGGTTTTTTGACTTCAAATCACAAACTTCGAAAAATGTTGTGGACTCAGAGTTTGTTGGAATAATAATGTGGTTTGATTATAATCATGATGGGCGTTTGAGATCAAGAAAACATATTTCCAAAATTTGAATGAATATGCAGTATTCAATTGACGATTACTTTTGATGGCACACTAATTAATAACAAATTGAAAACTTAGTTTTTAATAATTTTAGCTGTAGATTGAACTGGGGAAAATATTTAGAAAATTCGAATGTTGTCATCAAACTTTGTATATAGCGTGAGTATACATCTTTACTGATAGTTTTTTTTAAATATTTTTTACACGAAATTAAATATCGAGAAATGAGCATGCTTGTGAATTCGTAGCAGGCCGCGTTTAGAATTGAGATTTCAGTTGAGTATTGTCACCAAACTCCTTAAATAGAGTGAGAATAGTATTGCTCTTACTGATAGTTCTGTTTGATACTTCTTACGCGAAGCGAAATATCAAGAATCGACCATGTTTATGAGTTCATAGTAGGCCAAGCAAAAATTCAATCCTGTATATATTCAAGTATTGAATTAAAATCGAGTTTCCATCTCAAATGCGTCTCTCTATCAATCAAAGGTCAACTTCTTAGATTGTCGGCATACTATTTTTTGTGCCTGATAAAAATAGTCTGATTTATTTTTTTTCCAAAAAAAAACACTGTGATTTCACGGAATGTATTCCATAATCCAACTTACTTTAGCTAAGCCAGTTTTTAATCATTCAAATTTTAAATATTGTCAACAAAAATTAGAATGATTCATGGATATTAATTGACCTATACTTGTCAACAAGTAGCTGACAAGGCTTTTCAACAAATAACATATTTTCATACATAATCATGCTGTGTGAAGGTTGAAAGCAGATTCTGTATAGATTTCTGAGCTCAAGATTACTTTTTTGAAACATTTCCATCAACTAATTATCAATACTACATAATACTGTTGTTACAATAAATCTGTCCAAAGTGCTCACTAATATTATATAGTTTCATCACTCCCTAATTCAAGTCGGTATTTTGATTTACATTTCAACCTGTAGAGAAATACAAAATTGAATTAATAACTGGTGATATGCTAATACCAAAATTAGATATTTTTTTTTGAAACTATAAAAACATTTTATTGAAACAACGATAAAAATAAAATAAAATTAGAATTATTTTTGGGAATTCAAAAATCAATATTCAGAACTGTAGCTCTCAATGAGCAAAATGACTGACAAAAATGCTACATTTAAACGTATTATACACCCAAGAGTGTAAACTTTAACAAATGTTAAATATGATTTCGAACTGACTATGTTCATATAATTCATACCTGAATTATGTTGAAAATATTGTTAATTATATATAACTATCAATATAACGTCTAGTTTTATTCGTTACTTCATGATATTTCAGAAAAACAATATTGTAAATTCAACTTGAATCATCAGTATTCATCTTCTCTGTTCATTCTTTTTTTTAGTATGAGTTGGAAATGTTGTGTAATAAACTATTTGTTCTCATTACTCTTTGTTTTCTATCCATGGAATATTTCAAAAAAAATACCAGTTGTTACCGTAACCCATTATTGAACATATAAAATATTCGAAAGTATGAAAACCTAACCAAAACAATATTTTTTTAATGCAGGACGCAAGCGCGATAGGTGGCCTGGCATCAGAGAGTGAGATACTAACTGAAAAAATGGTGAAAGCTTATTGCATACTAACTGAAAAAGCGACCACTTTTTCAGTCAGTACTAATCTTCAAAAGAGACCTGTCGAAATTTCATGATATTTATCTCATAGGTTTGTGAGTTATTGTGCTAAGAGTAACACTACTTTTGTTTTTTCCAAAATAATGAATCAAAAACAATTTCGTGTTATAAGGACTCCGCTCCTTCAGAAACAACAATTGAACATTGGTTTGCTGACTTCAAACGTGGTCGTAGAGACCATGAAATCGTCTTGCGTATTTGCGTCTTGCGTCTTTGCGTCGATACGTGACATAGGATGAAACATGGATACATCACTTCACTCCGGAATCAAAACGATCGTCATCTGCGTGGAGAGCAACTGGTGAATCTCATCCAAAGCGCCTGAAAGCACAACAATCGGCTGGAAATGTTATGGCCTTGGTGTTTTGGGTGTAATATTGGGTGCGTGGTGTGATTTTCATCGACTATTTCGAGAAGGGAAATACCATCAACAGTGACTATTATAATAATAATTCATTTATTGACTACGTTATAAGAAAAATTATTTGTAGCAGGTCAATTACAAGATATATGTGACAATAAAAGCACCTTATCAAAAAAAAATAAAAATATGAGACGAATATATACATACTCACATATATACATGCACATATACAGACACATGTAAAAAACAAATATACAGATAGGATATTACACAAATAAGATAAAAATGAAAAGTATAATAAAGAATTATTGTGTCAACATATAGTCGGTATCACTGTGTAGAGACTGTAAGCTATTGAGAGTTTTTTTTATCTTGAATTTAAATTCGGCATAACTCAAATTTTTATAGCACTCTGGCAAAAAATTATAAAATTTCAAATTTAAACTGTTTCGAGATGAAGTCTCTGATCTAAATCTTTTATTTAGAAGGAAAGAACCATGCCTAGTATTATATGTATGGATTGTGTCACTTCTAGGATATGTATGGCAATTTTTGTGAATCTTCAGTAAACTCAAATAAATATAAATAGAAGGAACTGTTAATATGTTGAGTTTTTGAAAGTAATTTCGGCAAGAATCCCGAAGACCTAAACCGGCGACTATTCTTACAGCACGTTTCTGTAATGTCATGATTCGATGAGCATGTGTAAAGTTGCTCCATAACCCAGTTCCATAAGATACATAAGAATGGAATAATGAGAAGTATGAGATCAGAAGCACATTCGGACTAACTGATTTTTTGAGTCTCCTTAGCAAAAATAGTTGACTAGATAGTTTTTTTGCTAGGCAGTCAATATGTTTTGTCCACTTGAGGGACTGGTCTAAGGTTATACCTAAAAGTTTTACGGAGTCATGCTGATTCAATTTACTGCCCATAGTGAAGGTAATTTCCTGAGTTTTTGTCTCATTTTGTGTTGGTTCATTTGGTATCAGCCACTTATTTATATTTGGCAAAATTGACAAGTTTTTTTCTTTCAAATTTATTAAATTTGAATCGGAATGATAAAATGTAGCATCGTCTGCGAATAAAATACCATTATTGTAATGGAGATGTTCAAATATATCATTAATGTAAATAATGAAAAGAAGTGGCCCCAGAACTGAACCTTGAGGTACACCACAAGTGATTTCCTGACTAGAGGATAATGTTCAACCATGTAAAACCGCGTTAAGTCGTTGAGTTAAATATGATTCAAAAAATTTGTAAGCAATTCCTCTGATACCATAATATTCCAATTTCTGTAATAATACCTGATGCGAGATGCAATCAAAAGCTTTACTTAGGTCACATAGAGTGCATATAGTGTGTTCACCTCTCTCAAAAGCATCGACCACATCGCTCACCAGTTTCGTTACGGTGTGAGTGGTAGATCGGTTCTGCCTTAAACCATATATGGCGTTATTGGAGCGGTTGGAGGCCGAAATCACGGGAAAACGAACGCCTTCGAAGAAAAAGGAAGTGCTACTTCATTAACACAATGCAGAATGTAACAAATCAATGGAAACGATACTTGTGATGCACTATTTGGATCCTTTGGTGTAGTAATCAATATTACTGGAGTTTTATCCCAACATCAAATCGTTCTTTTAACACCTCGACACGTTTTTCGATCACCAAGTGATCATCTTCAAGGGGAAGATTAATCTTCCTCTTCCTAGTTTTAAAGATCTGAACACACATAGGGACAGACAGCGGAAAGCGAATTTATTTTTTACTATGTATATTTTATCATAATTTCAGTTATTTCGCACGTTATTAACTTCAGTTGTGGATATCATTCTGAAACTTCAAAAAGCACGAAATAACACGAGTCTTCATTTTTCTCTTTTACTCAATGTTATTACCACTGCTACGCCACTTAAACTGATCACTCTTGCGTCATACTACTCCACATCAAAACCCTAGAGGTCACGCTGGAAGCGAAAATCTGTAACGCGGTTAATTGCTTGCTTCAAAATGAAACTTAGGTGTACGTCTTCCGAAATCGGGTTTTGAATCTGAAATTGAGATGAACTTGAAGATATATCAATAGAAAAGACTCGGAATATAACGGGAGATACCAACAAAATGGATACGTTAAAGAAACATCAATCAGTAAATATTAGAAAAAGTTCAATATGTTCAATTATAGAAATGGAAAGTGAGTCAAAGAAGGAACAAATTGAAATGTGGATAATTCGAGTACAGGTAAAAAACTGGAACGAAAAAAAAGGAAGCCCAGAACACCAATGTTGTTGTTGAATCACGTGAAAAAGATGTGGAAATGTTGCACTTTGCTCTATTTTTTTAAGGACACAATACAAGCACTACAGGAAAATCCTTAAGGCGCTTTCTGAGCGGTGCTTGTGCGAAAGTAGCGATTTACATTGGATTTGAATCGATGGAGATGAAACCTATTTGGAGAAACGTTATCAGGAAGTCTATTCCACATAAACGCTATTCTCCAAATGGAAGAGTTCTTAAATAGTGAAGTTCGAGGTGTACTGAGTTGAACTTCATAACAAGGAGCAGCCACAGTCCGTCGCGTATTTCTGATATATACCGCTCTTGGTGGAATCAAATATGCCAAGTCACTTGAACACTTCCCGTGAGGGTATTTATAGAAGAGAGGCAAATCTCCAACCTTTCTTCGATGTTTCAGGCTATCAAGGATGCACGTGATGTTCGCGTCTCCAATTAGGCAGATAACTCTCCTCTGGATAAAATCCAGCAACTTCAGGGTAGGTTTGGGGGGCAAAGCTCCATACATGAGAACAATACTCCAAAGAAGGTCTGATCTGAACTTTATAAAGCTTCAAAAGTTCCTGAGGTGTGTACAGTTTTCTCGTTCGGAAGAGTGTTCCAAGCTTTTGGGAAGCAGCCTTTGCAATTCCAGCGACGTGATTGTGCCAAAACATATTGGTGTCCATTTCAACCCCCAACAAACTTATCGAAGCAGAAAGCGGAATTGTCTGATTGGATATTATTATATATGGTTCGAAAACATTTATCTTCTTAAAAAAAAACCAATGGCTGGGTTTTTGTGGCATTGAATTGAACCTGGTACTTTCACCCCAATTCAAAATCACTCCAAGATCCTCATTGAGATATGCAACCTCCTACTGCCGGTAAAGATACGCCTCCTTAGCTGATATACTGGAATCCTTATGGAACGACAAGTGTGCTGTCGTCAGCAAAGCAATATATTGGATTATCGGTTTTTCCAATAAGTTGTTGATATACAATAAAAAAAAGGTTGGAGACAATATGGATCCCTTGGGAACACCAGCGTTGATGGTGAAAGTATTCGAGAGATATCCATGGATGGCCATTTGCAGGGAACATTTTTCCAGGAAGCTGAAGAGCCGTACACAAAAATAATCTGACAAGCCATAGCATCGAAGTTTGGCCAGCAAACCCTCATGTCACACACGGTCAAAGGCTTCAGAAATATCAAGCGCAACAGCTCTTGATTCTTCATGTTTTTCGATTGCGCTATTACAAATATGGGTGACATACGATAGAAGGTCGCCTGTTGATGATCACTCAAGATGTTGAAGCCTTCCAAATATTTGAGCAGATGGTGGTTTAAGAGTTTCTCCATGATTTCTTATATCACTGATACCAAAGCGACTGGTCTACAGTTATTTGGAAGATTTTTTTGCCTTTTTTGGGGATAGGCTGAACGCGAGCAATCTTTCAACAAGAAGGAAAAACCTCTTCCTTGTAAGACAGGTTGGTGCGAGTTCATTTGCGCACGTTTCAAAAACGATGACGGGCACTTCATCAGGACCAGACTTCTTGATATTGAACTCTTTCAAAATTTGCCTGACTTGACGTTGTCGAAAAGTAATTTCCGACATTATGGATTCTAATGTGGGAATAGTGGGTGGTACCTTTTCCAGAAAATCGACTGTGGAGTGAAACGCAAATTGTTCAGCTAGTAGAATTTTTCATAGCTGTTGTTGCAATTGAACCATTCGCTTGTGTTAGTGGTGGAATGGTGGATTTTGTAAAGTTCTGATAAACAGCTTCAGCTACCGACTAGAAGGATCTTGAAAGGTTGGCAAGCAGTTCATCCCTAATTCTCTGATTGTGAAGTTCTTTGCTTTCATTTATCCTAAGTTTGCAGATGTAGCGAGCATTAACAGACCTAGTTCGGTTTTCAGCACTGGGATTTTTGCACCACTGCTGGTAGGCGAGTTTTTGGAGGCGACAGCTTGCTCGCAATTTTTGTTGAACCAAGGTTTGCCGTTAGAAGGTCATTTCATTGAAAAAGAAATATATGCATCCATTACGCATAGAATAACTTCCGTGTCTTCAGAAGCACAAGTAGATTGATCTTTAGAGCTGAAACAAACATCTAGCCAGGGGTAATTTTGGAAATGGTCTTGAAGATCCTCTCATTCCTATGGAAACTCAGTTATTTGTAATGAAGGTAATCACAAACAAATTCGCGATTAGGTACAGCTGATTGATGGTGAACTTTACAAGATTTCAAAATATGAAAAACAAACTGATTCAGCAGAGATGATGATGAAATTATCTCAGCCTATCCTGACACCGCAAATGTGTTTTGTGGAAGCGTAAAATAGAAATGTATTGCAGTACCTGTAGATAAATTGAATGGGTGTACAAAAATCCAGGTTGTTTTTCAAAATATTGGGTAATTGCTTGAAATATCTACATTTGGAAAAATTGTGGTAAAAAAAATATGTTGATCTAATCGATTGGAAGATTTCAATGGAGCCACGTATTGAATTGAAATGAACGTGATATTTTTTGTTTAATATTTCATGATCACAAATATGAAGTGAACAAATCATTTCATGAATAAAAATGTTTTTATTATCATTTGTATGGTAATATACTTATCTTAACTGCAGAATTGTTTGAAACGATGAGCCAGAGACGTAAAATGTAATTTGCGAGAAAGACATTACAAACAAAAAATCTACTTACGCTTATCTTATAAAGTGTTCGAAATTTCGTCCATTTTGCTTTTCACTTTACTAGGAATTGACTGGCATGCTGCTGTAATTCGCCTTTTAAGTTCGTGAATATCAGAAGGTTGTGTTTTATAAACATAGGATTCAAGATGCCCCCAGATAAAGGAGTCTAAAGGTGTTGTACCTTCTGCATCCATTTGATGTTCTAGCTCGTGAGTTATAAGAGGATCGATAGTCTCTTCCAAGCATTTCAAGGTACAGATTACCAGTCAAGTTTTCTTCTAGAAATAATGGAACAATAATGTCATTTCCAAGAATACCAGCTCAAACATTTACTTTTTGTTGGTGTTGTGTATGCCTTTCGCGGAAAATATGTGGGTTTTCGTCACTCCAATAGCGACAATTTTATCTGATAACATTGCCATTCTGAAATAGATGTTGAACAGAAGATTAGGGATGGTATTGACTCAATGAGACATGGTTTCACAGAACTTTATTCTCGTGGAGCTTTTGAAGATTCTGCATTTCATAAAGATGATATTTATGCATTCTCAATGCTTTTCTTACACTCTCACGTGATATTCCCGTCTGTTCTGATATTGATCGTAAGGAGCTCGTGGGCTCTGCAGCAAATATGTTCCCAAAACTTCAATTTGAGCTGCTTCATTAAGTTATCTGGGGTTATTTCTATTTTTTGTCTAGCACTGACCCAGTTTCGTAAAACTTATCCACCAAATCAAGCACATACATTGAAAAACGCAATCGTCTACTCCACAAGAACAAAAGAGTAGACGAAAGAAGAGACTAAAAAAAAACTGAAAATGAAGTGTCTTGTTTTATAGGCAATACATTTTTTCTGAAAATTGCCAAATCTTGAGAAGTACCATTATTTTGATGAACATGCTCAAGAATTGGTGAGAAATTCCCAACCAAAAATTCTGCTAGATCAGGAATTTGTCTTCCTCAATTATCCCCAAAAAGTGAGTCACTATATATGTTGAAGATGTGAAATAGAACAGATAGAATGTCAAGTTGGATGAACAGAAAGTTGAGTTGAGAAACTTTATTGAAACCACATCGTTATTTAACTTGTAAGTGACGAGTGTGAAAGTTACAGACTGGAAAGTTTGATTTGATTAAAATATATGATGTAACGTACAAAACAATTCTGGTTCATAACTTCCCTGAGGTAAACAATTCCATTAGACACATAAGGCATATCGACATATTATGCCAAAGTTGAGTCAACAGTACGCAAAACCGTCTAGTTAACCTAACTTTACGATACTGTTTCCTCCATAAAGAACATTAGTATAGAATGGACTGAATATTCAACTCCATTATTGACGTTGTTTTGTATTAACATACATAATTGTAACTAACCGATGTTGCCCAGTCTTATTCGGTATATTAACATATAGAAGTCATAATGTTCATTTGCGATGTGTGGTGCTTATCGATGCATCGACACGAAGTGTGAAGTGCTTAGGGGCTTCAGACATTGGCGTAACATCAGCATTTTTTCATGAATTTCAAGTCTGCAGCTTCGTAGTATTTCTGGTAAGATTTTCAGAAATAAGTTTTCTGTGAAATCTATCAGTACATATTCATGCGCATATATTTTGAATAACAGTTTCCATTTCCAACTTATTGTGCAAATTGAAACAATGAAAACTTTTGTGAGAAAATCTTGTGACTTTTTATTTCATACTTTTTGTTTCAAACTTCTGAAGGAAGGAAGGTGATGTGATGACTGCTACCTAGGACCTTAGGAATTGCTTTTTGGTCTTTGATAACTACTAGTACCTACATCATTATTATCTTTATTTTTTCAATAAAATCGTTCAACATACATTTTCTTTACTTTTTCATTCATTAGAATATATTGTTGTAAATTATGCCCGAAAGAAAATAACGCCGGCCGCCCCTGGTAACCATAAACCAAACGTGACGTAGCTAAGAGGGCGCGAATGCACAATGTTCCCTGCCTCCCTAGAATCAGCGAGAATAATGCTACCGACTCAGACGGAACTTCGGCGAAATTTCTACGGCATTCGATTACGATATTTAAAGGCTAGCCACGAGGATATCGAAACAGTCAAGTGGAGGTTACATTGCGGCACGCAAAGTGATTTAGTAAGACGATAGACATTCGAATGATAGTTGAAGTTTAGTTGAAGTGTTTGTTGTATTTAAAGTGAATTAGGGTTAATTTTGATTATTCAGTGTAGTCAATCATTGGTCAACCTATGGGGAAAAATGTGACAATACCACTTCAGTGGTACTACTAAGCTTCAAAATTTGGGTAACTATCGTGGGCATTGTGTTGCGACTTTGAATAAAGAGAATGATATTTCTTCCATCACTTTCATTGAAATTTTACAAGGTATAATATTAAACTGAATTTAATATTATACCTTGACTGACAAGTAGTGACTAAAATACTTATAACGGCATGCATAAAATTGTTTTTTAAACCCTTTCTTGTTTTTTTTCGAGATGTAACGCGATATAGCACTTTGGACAGTTTTTACTATTCATTTTGAAATTGTTTTATAATTATATCATATTTAAAAGTGTTCTAGTCTCTTGGCCTGTGAAAAATGGTTCACAAAGTTGTTTACATTTCCAAAAAATATTTTTGGATTTCCATCCTGCAATACTGAAGCGAGTTTCTTGATGTCAAGAAATCTTCATAAGGAATTCTATTGAGTTTGAAATTCATCACCTTTCATATGTCAAGTATCTTTTTGAGAGCCTTCAAGATTTTTTTTGTTTTTTTTTTCAGAATTATTCACCTGTATCATTAACAGACTGAAATGATTATGCCGAAGATTCTCTTTTGTTTAAAGTGAGCACTCGATTAGAATATGATCAGCAGCCAATTTCGTATTACACATATTGGTTGTTGTTCTCCTGAAAGTAGACAACCATAGGTAAGCTATGTAGGTGCAAAACGTAAGCGAGGCAAGATGGTTTGAGCCTCGTCGTTTTTAAGGTGATGTTTTTCATGGTATGACGTATGGTTTTATTCTTATTGAAGTTTACAAAACCGCAACACGTGTTTCGCTATACAATAGCTTTCTCAAGCATTTTCATGCCGAACAAGTTCTACTCAGTTTTCTATGCAATAACAATTTGAATCATGTTAATACTTGATGGATAATAATATCACCTGATATGATAAACTAACTATCAATTTCCACATCAGAAAACAGATTCAGCAGAGGAGAAGAATTCAGTTCTATTTGGTCATCTAGTGAATTATGGAGATTATTGGGTTTCATTCAAGCCTTTCTCTTCTGCCAAATATAATACTTCATAGAGTTTGTGCTAAACTCATCCCAAATTCTTTAAGAAAAGGTTCTCCTCGTTTGGCCAATATAAATCTTTGGCAAGAACCACAAGTGAACTTATATATACTTAAATTAATATTTCTCCGGTAGCAACGTCCAAGTGTGTCTTTTTTCAAAAAACGAGCGATGTTATTGGTAGCTTCACCAAATTATATCAGTTATGACGCTTATTATTGTTTATTGAAGTGAGATAGACCTGATAAATGGTTCGTTACTGCAATTTCGTCCTGGAAAATTCAGAATTGAACCACCACCACCATCACCATCTGCCTGCTTCTCTTGCTGCAATATGAGATGGGCGCCAAAGAAACTGAACATTGATTTTTTTCCTCAGAATAACTTCTGATTCGGACTTCATTACAAAAAGGTTCTGTAATGAATTTTTTGTTGGTTTTGTGTTCAAGTGACGTATAGACCTTTGTGAATTACTGTGAGGTCAACAGTTATATTGTGGAGAAAAGTGGTAGCTCCTACGGTATTTTCTCATTGGTATGAGCCAGTGACTATATATGCACTGTAGATTTTCGAACTTTCCATTTGTTTCTAGAAGATCTTTTTGAATAATGAGAAATGGTTTTAGTTTATATTGCTCAAATTCAGGATGGTAGATGAGATATATATTTTCCATGGAGGAGGGGTGTTGATTTTTGTGGGATTTATTGTTTCAGGTAGGGTAACATTCAGTTTTGCTGTTAGTCTATTAGTAAAAAAAAACTCAATTGTTTAATGTGATCTAATTTTTTCTGGAACCTTAGTTAGTAACGGTTCTACAGATTCGCAAATTGAGCTCTCGATTGGACTAGTAAAATTAGGTTAGATTAGGTCCAAAGTGAGTGGATCTATTTGACCCGCCTCCGCAACCCGTAAGGGTTTATTGTGGCTCACACCTATCCACACTCGACCAAATAAAACCAGCTTCTTAACGAAGCCAACTGGTGTGTATGGTGAGTGGTCTTTCAGGTCAGATGGTTGGAATACGGCTCTGCCGAACTCTAAAAACTTGATTTGGTCCCCAGCGGGGCAGGCACAAAGTATTTGCTCTGCTGTTTCATCATTTTCCAAACAGAGACGACACACAGTGTCTTCCGACAGTCCCAGTCCCTGTATATGATGATTCAAATGACAGTGAAGCCTGTTAGACATCGTAGTTCATCCCTAGTCCAACAACTGTTTGGTATCAAGCTTCGAAGGGTGAATAAACGCGTTGGAGGAAGATTGTGCCAGAAGTCTATAAATCTTCTTGCCATTCAGGTGTTCAATCTTTGTTTGTGAAAGCCTAAAGCGATGAAGCTGATTGCAGCCCCCTTCTTTGCAAAGAATCAGCAGCCTTGTTGCCGTCCAGGCCAGTATGGCCAGGAATCCAGACCAGAGGCAATCTGTTAGGCCCTCATATCGAGGAGAGTCGTTTTTGGCAATTTAGACGTTGTTCGGTAGAAGCCAAGAGCTATCAACGTCAATTGACTGACCGAGAATAGTTTTATTGTCTTTGTGTATGAGGTTGGGTTCTTACAATCTCTTCGCACACAATTCAATAGCGTGAATTTCCGCTTGACATACAGTCGCATAGGTTTCTAGGCAGGTTTATATCTCTTTCCTGGGTATGCAACTTAAAATACCTGCACCTGAACCGGAAGGTGTTATGGATTCATCTGTGATTCAGTACAGTAAGCTCCAAGTACACTTCCTGAAGCTGCGATGTGAATTGTATCAAATTCAACGTTAATTGATTGTAACTTACAACGTTAGCAAGAAACTAGTAGTTTTTCTATGAGCCTAATGATCATCTCGTAACTAGTGACAAGTTTTGTTATACTTCAATCATTTCACTATTCAATTGGAATTATTCAATCATTTCATTATTCAATTGGAATTGCTTCGCGCCACCACTGCTTTTTTGATCTCTTCTCACGCAACACAAGTCAACGGCGAGACGCTAGTGTTGCTTAGCAGTTCACTTCGCAGAAAATCCTTTGGATAAGGTTCTCGACAACTTCAGATAAGTCACAGAATTAGTTCTAATGTAGCTAGGAAAGTAACAAGAATTTACTCTCCGTAAGCAGAGACATTATCATACATAAGCGATTTTAGACGACAGCCGTCAAGAATTACGGTTATGGATGCACTAGAGTTCACATCTTTTTTCAGAAATTCTTCTGTCCCTTATTTAGAATGGAACCTTCCATTACAAACACAATGTTCATTCGAAGCGACTGAGTAATAATGTTGCTCTTTCATAATTGATAACGACTGTGTCAAAAATAGGACAATAGAAAGCATATTCCTATTGCCTATTTGAAAATGTCTACTTCATGATCACGATAAAGAGAATATTAAAACACCATTCTGGTACCAATCTTGTACTTCCAGGCAGAAGAATGAAAGTTAAACTGTTATTCTTCCACTCCTAATGAAGATATTTAGATATTGTCAAGGTCACGCATTCCTTCTATTCAACTGTGGCTGCCAATATCATCAGCACTGAAACTCGCGAGAAACTTTAATGGATTGGAAGGTATAGCTGTCTCAATAAGAGTTAAGCTATGTTCTGAATATGAAAAACTCGCCCCTTACCCAGTTTGGGTTCCCAAAAGTAATACTGTTTTCAAGATACTATCAAATGGTAATATTTCATTTGCAATCCCGTCATATGGGTTATCAAAATTGTATCACTAAGTACACCAAAACCTACTTTATTGCCTTGCTTTCATACTTTGACATTCAATCAACAGATTTGTAAATCAGTAATTCAATTCGACAAATTCAAAGTCAGCAATAATCATTTTTGGGGAACTGGGGGTAATTTGAGGATAGTCTTTGAGTGGGGTGCTAAGTATATGCATCTAGGGAAGAACATGGAGTTGACACGTCTCCTTCAATGAAGATAGCCTCTATATTGTAATACCCTCTTTATTTATTGTTCTGTTTTTTCGTAATAAATCTTGTTACTATTTCAGTACCCCTCTGTTTTATCATTTTCAAAACAATATATCATAACTCTTGCAAACCGAAACTAGCAAAACAAGAAACAGATTCGATAAGCCCTTAGGAATACTACGAATGGAGGAGAAGCTAAAGAACTGTTCCAAGAGTTCAGAGTTCAGAATGTGGAACTTTTTGGCACCTAACCATCTTCAAGGTAGAAGTGAACCTAATTCATTCGTACCCCACTACGATTACACCAAATAACAAACAACATAAATGGACAGAGAATGTAAACTTTCAAGACCGGAGATCTAAACTCTCTCGGCCCAAAAACCCAAGTAACTCTATAGCCTTCTTAGAAGTTATTGTGAACAGATATGAAGATGGTACTCTGGATCACAAAGTGTACAGAAAACCAACACACACAGACAAATACCTGAACAAAAACTTTAACCACATCTACAACCTAAGAGATACGAGAGGGATAATTAAAACATAAAAAATTCTAAAAGTATTAAACAATTATAGACCCTAAAAAGCAGTGTTCGGTTTTGTTGTTTATATTTATAAATATTTTTGAATTTTGAAAAAAAAATTCTTGAAGAGAAGGAAATTTACTAAAAAGAATTCCAAATCCCGAAATAGTATCTGCATTATTTATAATTTTAATTTAACGCTGAAAATAGCTTTTCGCGCGCCATTTTTAGGTTGGGCGCACGGCCTCTAAGCGAGTACGTAACTTGAAAATAATTATTTTAAGGTACTTGAAGTAAATAGAAAAATTTTTAAAAATCATGATATAATCTAAATACCATAGAGCACTTATTGCCGTCGAATTTTTTCATTAAAGTTATTTTTTCAATAATCTAGACAACTGTTAATTAACAACATTTTCTAAAACTTCCTTTATCGTTCAAAGTAAAATGAATATTTGAATGATTACCGTAAAATTTTTGTTCGCTACGTGGAGCCCTTCTTTACATTCGAAAGAAAATTGCATGATAAAAGTTCTGAAAATTTCAATACTTTGTTCATAATAATTTTTAGATGAATAAGTAGGAAACATTCCCGTTCTCGTTCATCATTAAAACTTCGTTCTTGAAATTCTTCGTCATGAACAACACTTGTAAAATGATATTCATGTAGCAAGTGTTTCCTAAATTATCCAATCCAATTTTTTTCTCTAGATTTTCAGGACAACAATCTACTGATTCGTAAGGAAGAACATGTTTCACAGAATCTCCATAAGAACCATCTCTCAAGCTGCGATCGATCCTTCCAAGTGAAGAAGGGTTTCGTAGAGGGATCGATTCGGCTCTTACTTTAAACATAATCTTTCAATGCATCACGAGGATAATATCTTGATAAAATGTCTTGTTATGTATACCTTTTATAGGAAGTTTCATTTCTCATTTTTCATTGAAGGTATCATTGATTGATGACACATTCCATGCACTACAATAATATCTTCTTGAATAAGTTGCTGAGCTCATAAAAATATTCTCATATATAATTCAAAGAAAAACAAGACAAAGAAAAGGATATTGAGAGTGTTTGACCAAGCACAAGCTAAAACTCTTTCAAAAAAACTTCATGAAATTTTTAAAATATAATTCGTACTTCACCTGAGCAGCCAGCAAATTGATTTTTCTGAAGTATCTTTAATAATCTGTAAAAACGTTTGTTTCCTGTCTACAAGTTGGTCAGTTTGTTAGGATTTGAGATACTTTTTCGTGAATAATTTGTTTCGCACGATCGATTGTGGTTTGTTCGTTTATGATCTCGGTTTACCGGTTTGGGATTCGAATGATAGGTGAATCATTAATCATAAACGAACAACAACATAACAATTGAATTGAATTGTTTTCAATGAAGGTTATACTCCACTTTTCTATTATAAATTCAGTAACTCTCGATGCCCAGAATTTCTGGTATATCTGGAGAATATAGTAAATCAAGTATGCCAAAATTACAAGTTCAACTCAGGTCATGAACTTCAATTCGATGATTTTCTATTGAGGATATATGATAAAAATGTATATAATGGAGAAAAGAGATTTGAAACTTTCTGAACTTTTCTTCATTTCCTATCACGTAGTAACGGCTACATTCATCAATTTAGTATATAATAGATTTATTAAGAAATATATTCTATGGAAACGTTCATATTCTGAATTTGTTAGATTGACGACCTATTCATTTTGTAGAAATTCATATAGAATATAGGATAAAGAAAATAGCTTTCGTCTGATTACCAGTGGAAATCGGACAAAAGCAATTTTCTTCATGCCAAAGGAAAAAATGTTCTCATTCGATAAGAATATGATGTATATCAAAAAGTTTTCATCAGAAAAGTGAAAAAGAAATATGTACTCTGAGTAATCTAGCTCATAACTCCACCATCCACATAATTCATCTATACTCAAGATACTAGAAGAAATAAAATGAACTCTTATAGGCTACTATTGGAAAAGTTTTTCATAATGTTGTCTGTAGCAAATAGTTGTAGACAAATCGATTGAAAAGGCAAAACAATGCCTCCCCGCTTAAGGTTACCTATATTGTTGTCCTAGCTAGTATGACAAGACATAATTATATGAACAGAATAGAAGTATTGTTGATCTAAGCCACATTAAAAACTATGAAATCACTTATATAATTTTATGAACATTAACAAAATGGAACTGAACATTCATAAGCTAAGCTAAAAAGTGAAGACCGAGTGAAAACTTTTCAAAACCTAACCTTGAACGCTCACGTAGAAAAAGTTTTACACAAATCCAGACTGTCCCTATTGGATATGTCAAACGATTCGTAGTGAAACTTGGGGTTCATATCCCAAACAATTCCATTGGATATACCGGGTGTCAACGAATCTATTAGACAAGTCATAACTTCTAGACTATTAGGTGTATCAAAACGAGATTTGGTACAGATAAATGAAAACTTCAAGTGGTTGGTTTTTGGTATAGTTATCTTCAAAATACAAATTGTTATCCATTAAAAACTTTGTATTT
>NW_019290220.1:258044-293312 GCF_000500325.1 Leptinotarsa decemlineata
CTCCGCTATTGCAATTTTCTGATATCACCTGAGGTCCATAGATTAGTTTACGTCCGATCATGGCCACCTAGATGCAATTTTAAAAGTGACTCTGAAAAAATCAAGTAGGCTGAAAAACTTCCGGAAATGTCAGTTTCTGATCCAGAATTGTCTCAGAAATCCAAAAATGTTACAATATACAGGGTGTTCCATTTAAAAATTCAGAACCGGAGCCATTTCCGCTGAAACCGGAAGTGACCGGAAAGTGAAAAATATGTGAAAACTCTCCTCTCCACATACCATTTATCTGTACCAAATCTCGTTTTGATACACCTAATAGTCTAGAAGTTATGACTTGTCTAATAGATTCGTTGACACCCGGTATGTGATGATTGTTAGACCAATGATCACATATGAGACAATTGCCTAGTGGCTGAGGGCTTTCCAGAAAACGGCTCATGCGGAGCTCTCTGGCTTACAGGTAGGTTCGTCTGGATATCTGTGGTGCCATGAGTACCATATCGTCAGCGGCCATGTAGATCCTTCTAGATCTAACTCCTCTCCACATTTTTATGGAGATAGAGACTAGATGGACTGCATCTAGACAATTGCACGAATAAATCTAATGCAGAGTACACTAGACTGCTGGTTAACACTGGAAGTCACAGCATTCTAGAAATGACATCTGACATTATACCTCCAAATGTCAACTCTGGCAGAAGGAAATATAAAGAACAGATAGTTGTCGGTTCACCGATGGATAAAAAATACCTCCAGGCTCTAGCGCAGGTGTTTTCAGTTGCAGACACCCAAGATAGAGATATCAACCTGCCTAGAGACCTATTCGACTGTATTTAAAGTGAAAATATCTGCTATTGAATTTTTTTCGGAGAGATTGGTAAAGTCCAACCTCACACACAAGTCAATAAAACTTTCTCGGACAGTCAAGCGGCGTTGAAAGCTCTTCGCTTTTTTGCATGTACCGAGAAACATTTAAATTTGCAGCAAATTACCAAAAACAACTCTCCTCAATAGAAACACTCAGCAAAATGTATCTGGTCTGTACTCCTGACCACACTCGTTTGGAAGGCTGCTGACTCCCTTGCAAAGAGGGGTGCTGCAAGCAGCTTCATCGTACCAGAACCTGTCATTGGCTTCGCTTTAGGTTTTGCCAAACAAACATTGAGCACCTGGATGGCAAAAAGATTTGAGGACTTCTGGCAAAATCTTTCGGGATTGGCTCACTTCAAGCGAAGCTTGAAACCAAACAGTTGTTGGACTACAGTAGGAATGAACTACGATGTCTAGCATGCCTCCTCACAGGTCACTGTCGTCTGAATCGTCATATGCAGCGTTTCGGAGTGTCGGAAGACAGTGTGTTTGACAAATGATGAAAAAGCAGAGCATGAATTTTGTGCCTGCTACGCTGCCGACCGAATCAGATTTTCAGAGTTTGGCAGAACCACTCTCTGACCATCTGATCTGAAAGATCACTCACCATATAAACTAATCGGATTCGTGAGGAATCTGGGTTTATTCGGTCGAATTTCAATAGGTGTGACCCACAATGAACCCTTGCGGGTTGCAGTGGAGGGTGAAATAGACCTCACTTTTGACCTAACCAAACTTATCATTCATGATTACCAACAAGATCAATTTTGAACTGGAATCAAAAACGGAACATAACTTTGTACTACTTTGGAAGGTCATGAGTTATCTGTGACAAAAACGAGACATAACTTTGTACTACTTTGAAAGGTAGTAAGTTCTCTGTGAATTCTTCAAACCTATAATAGAAATTCAAAAATTAGTAGGAATATTCAGAAAATGCTTTTATTTTTCAGAAAATATTTTCATAGAATTGTAGTGGATGCAACATGTACATATGCAACGCTTCCTTCTCTAATAATCACCTGGCTCCTGTCGCAAACACGCTCAGGAGTAATAACCATCATTACACGCTTGTTGAATGATATACTACAATGCAACAATGTTTCGAATAAAACTTACATAATTATCCATAATTACATCTGATGAAGTCAAAGTCTATCCGTGAAAGAATCAATATCAAAATGATACGAAACATGAAGGAGATAATATCTGAATGATGAGGCAAAAATCAGATTGAACCCGCCATTTCATAATTCTTTCCAATTAGTACCCCTAAGGAAAATCACCTTTCTTAATTTACACGTGTCGAAAGCAGAACAGTTATGCAATAAAGAATGAACATACACGAAAGAAGCCCGAAGGCGACACCAAATTGTTTCCTATGATTCGAAAACATTACTTTCTTAATATTCTTTATGGCCAAGTTCAATATACCCATTAACCACAATGAAATCTTGTCAATTATAATGTTAGTTTGTTTACATAATGTGAATTCACTTATTGGAGACCCAGTAATTTTTGCAAAGTGAAATTTGCCTGTGATTGATCCAACCTGTAATTTCGTTTAAATTATTTGGATTTATGGAACGGTTCAATTTCAGGACACGGGCTGAATTTTTTACGGCTTAATTGTAGATTCAACTTTTACTTGGTCGTGATGTTGGTATTAGGGTTCACGTCGGCTACTCGGAACATCAATCATTGTCTGGCATGTCTGCATAGTTCTTACTACCGTTTTGTTCTTTCAATGTATCTATTTCATTCTCTTTGAAAATGTATGGATTAGCTAACTTGTTTTGAGCTCACATCTATCATAACTTCATTACTCTCATCACAAACAAAAATGGAAGTTAATACTGGAGCTTTGGCTTTTTAAAGTAATGAGTTGAGATATTTAACCGTAGAAACTGAATTTTAGCTATTACCAGCATTCTGCTTCGGCTATGCAAGGGCAACAGAGAATATGCAGGCTGATACACGGTGGATGTCACGGTGGATGTCACGGTGGTTCTTTTGAACCAGATAAGATCACTTTTAAAATTTAATGGAGATTATATTCGGACATTCTCTACCCATCTAAAATATTTTCGACAATGAATAGAACACTCTGTATATAATATTCGTTTTGAAATCTACAACAATCACCCGACAATTTTTCTTGATATTTTCCTTTACCTATCCGTTACCGTTTTCTTCGAAAATCATAACCTCCAAAAATCCTGATATATTTGAGTTGAAGAATACTATGATACCTGCAGAGTGCAACAGACTATTGGTTGACACTGAAAGTCATAGCATTCTGGAAATGACCTCTGACTTATGCCTCCAACTGTCAACTACGAACTGCCTTATAAAGTACTGTTCCCGAGTAGAGAGTACTGGATCCTCCGGGAGAAGGAAATATCAGGAGCAGATAGTTGTTGGTTCACAGATGAATCAAAAACACCTTCCGGTTCTGGTGCAGGTGTTTTCAGTCGCAGACCCAGGACAGAGATATCAACCTGCCTAGGAACCTATGCGACTGTATTTCAAGCGGAAATTTACGCTATTGAATTGTGTGCGAAGAGATTGGAAGAAACCAACCTCATAGACAAGTCATAAAAATATTCTCGGGCAGTTGAGCGGCATTGAAAGCTCTTGGCTCCTACCGAGCAACATCTAAATTGGTCGCAAATTGTCAAAAACGACTCTCCTCGATAGGAAGGACTTAACAGATTGTCTCTGGTCTGGATTCCTGGCTATACCGGCCTGGAAGGCAATGAGGCTGCAGACTTCCTTGCAAAGGAGGGTGCTGCAAGCAGCTTCATTGGACCAGAACCTGTCATTGGCATTGGCTATGCCAAACAAACATTGAACACCTGGAAGACATGAAGATTTATGGAATTCTGGCAGAATATTCCAGGATTGGCTCACTCCAAGGCGTTTATTCACCCTTAGAAGATTGATACCAAAACGTTGTTGGACTTCAATAGAGATGAACTATGATGTCTAACAGGACTTTTTACTGTCATTTGAATCATCATATGCAGAGACTTGGACTGTCGAAAGACAGTGTGTGTCGCCTCTGGTTGGAAAATGATGAAACAGCAAAGCGCATACTTTGTGCCTTTCCCCGCTGGGGACTGAATCAAGTTTTAGAGTTCGACAGAGCCGTACTCTTACCATCTGACCTCAAAGACCATTCACCATACAAACTAATTGACTTCGTTGAGAAGCAGGGTTTATTTGTTCGAGTGTGAATAGGTGTGAGCTACAATAAACCCTTGCGGGTTGCAGTGGAGGGTCGAATAGACCCACTCACTTTGAACCGAACCTACAATGGTACCGAAATTTGGTTTAGATTTAGATGATACTCGGAGGTTTTCCATACTTCAGCGTAGTCTCTGCTATTTCAATACATGGTGGTAAAAAATACAGTTTTTTTAGTTTTCTTGAAAATATGACTGAAAGTTGATTATTTCAAATAGAACACCCTATGTATTATAACAAATTGAGAAAGCTGCTGAAATTTGCCTTATTTATGTATATCACGCGTATACCTAACTAGTCAAGTTTCGGAGCATTTATTTGTGCGAATGTCTCTTCACAATGGTATTCCCATTCAGTATTTTGTAAGCAGGCCATGATTGCTATTTGACAGTAACGTTGTGACAATATCCTGATAATATTGACATTTTCATCACTTCAGAAGTGTCAAATACCTTCAAAACGATGGATCAAAACTATGTCTGTTTGTTTGCTCAGGTCTTTTGACTGTTTTGCGTTCAACAACATGTACAAACAATACTGCCGCCATCTGGCAACCTTAAATTCACACAACTAAGCATGTGACCTCTGAAATATTTTTTCCGTAAGCAAATATGAACCGTGAAGGCGAAGATCGAGGGAAGGATCAAAAGTCTGTATCCTCTGATCAAAAGAAAATCAAAAATAAGCATAAAAAACAAAATTACGATTTACAATACGATCTTCAAGCCTGTCATTTTGTATGCTCCAGGCTTTTGGAGACAAGGGGCTCCAAGCAATATCTCCATTCTGGAGAAACAACAAAATGAGTTGATACCGATGTTGTGAATGCTTCGTGGTTCATGCAGAATGAAGCCATCCGCAGAAATTTGCAACTGCCTTCCATTCAGCAGTCCATTCAGCCGAGGAATCGGCTAGTATTTGATAGTGCGGAAACTCACGATAATCCGTTAGTTAGGGAAGCTATAGATCATACTGTAGACGACCCCTCCCGATATAGACGGCCTCGATACTCTGTCGAATGAGGCCCTCATGTTCTCCGTTAACGGATGAACAATCTTCTCATCCACTCACCCCAGCTAGGCAAGGTTTCACCGTGAAGGGCGGTACTGATGTCTGAGGACTTTCACGCCGCCATCTCAAACTCAGTTGTGTCCCATTTGTCTCTCTGACAAACGCCAGCCACAAGGGTTAGGGAGCTAGGCTCAATCCTGACCAAATCGAAGATGACCGAACAGTTATATCAGTGCATAGAAAAAATACTTTCTTATATCACTGAACTGTACCTAAAAACGCACTTCAAAAATCAATATCTATGAATAACATTTCTTGGGTGTTTTTCTTTCTCCTGATTAAAACCTATATTTTAAATTTCAAGGAATCCTTTTCGGAACGAGATACGCCATTGGAGTGATGGTAAGTGAACCTGTCACATTCTCCAGTCGATATGGAACCAAGAAAATATAACGGATGTGCACTACCGTTTTCTCTATAACGAGTCTTATCAATCGTGGGTGTTTTACTTTGTTTTAGAAAGTATTTTCTAATGGCCTTATACGTCTCATATACTCCGAATCAAGATCTAGTTATCTTGTACAAACAACACGTATATTTCTAATATAACTTGTATTTTCTCCCAGTAATTGCCATTTCATCGCAAAACAAGGAGAATTAATAGCCCATCATATTTAATGAAGAATTCAGTACGTATTTTAATGATACCGACCAGATGACTGGTCGGTAGCAATTAAGACTGAAATGTTGAGAACGGCGGAAGCAGTGAAAGGTGCCTATTTACCATTTGTTCGAAAAATTTCGAGTGCGACAAGGCGAGCTTACAACAAATCAACAAAAGTTGTTCATTACCAAAAAAGTGGTGTGACAGTTGAATTCTAAACATTTGAAAAAAGGTTGCATTTTTGTTCCAAAAAGATTGACTAAACTTCTTATTTGAATGTTCCATTTTCGTTTTGCAACAGAAACTCACAGATATCAAGAAACACTATTTCTAATAAAAATATACGAGATAAAAATATAGAAAGGAATCACAAACAGAAATATCAAACCCATGAAGATTGATGAAATTGATCTGATTGATGAAATTGATGGAACTATTGATAATAAACGCTTCTTTCATTCCGAACAAATTCAATGAAAACTATACAAGAATGGGATCTGATATAGAGAAAAATGAAATTTAAACCAGATTCAGAATTTTGTTCCATAACGAATGATTGGACTATAAACTCAGTTTGTATTCGAAAGTAACCCATTTGCATGATCCACACATCTTTGTGAAGAGTTTATTTTGGAATATCTGCTTTACTTTCTTCCTTTGGAAGTTTCCTGTACTTTTTGTGTGAAGATGGAGAAGTAGAAAGCCAAAATCTTTCCCAAAACCACTAGCTAACAAATAAGAAAAAAATGCGACTAATATTATAATGGCTACACATGAGAGTTTGAAGCATCCTGACTGCGACTTCAACACACACACATTTTGAGTTATAGTTATTCTTATTTTATACAAAAAGTTCCACTCATTATAGGGAAATATAAGATCAAAACAAGAAAAATACAATATATTTTGAGGATAACAGACTTTATTCACAATAGACATGAAAAAAATTCAAATGAAGTCTTTTCTGCATAACCTTTTTGTAAATGTTGACTTTCGTATATATGTTTCATCGTTTTCCCTCATGAGGAATCAACAATAATCTGCTATCATGGCTGCATCCCATCTGCCTTGGTAACGTTGCTCTATCGTCAGTATGTCTTGGTGGAACCTTTCCCTTTGTTCTGACAGCTCCCAAATTTTCTGGGGAAAAATTAAAATGGGAGTGCAAGAAATGAATTTTGAGAGACATGCGACATCCCTTTCTGCAGTAGTTTTCAAGTAGTTCTTCTACAAGTTTTCTGATTGATCCGGCCCTCACTTGATAAAGATCCATAGTAATTTCAAAAACTACACCTCACGATTTGATCTCCACAAACTCTATATGAAACATATAGGTAATCACAACATGTTTTGCTAGCACAGTAGCGTTCATACACTTGAGAAAGCTACGGTGCTAGCGAAACATGTGATTATATGTTTCAAATAAAGTTTGTGGAGATCAAATCGTGAGGTGTAGTTTTTGAAATCTTCTACAAGTGTTTCGTAATTTTCTACTTTCTTGTTCCCTAAAAACCTCGAAACAATTCCTTTGAAAAAACTCCATGCAGCTAATTCAACATTACTTAATGTTTGATCAAACTGTTGATAACTCAGTAGATCAAATCGTGAAGTGTAGTTTTTGAAATCTTCTACAAGTGTTTCGTAATTTTCTACTTTCTTGTTCCCTAAAAACCTCGAAACAATTCCTTTGAAAAAACTCCATGCAGCTAATTCAACATTACTTAATGTTTGATCAAACTGTTGATAACTCAGTAGATCAAATCGTGAAGTGTAGTTTTTGAAATCTTCTACAAGTGTTTCGTAATTTTCTACTTTCTTGTTCCCTAAAAACCTCGAAACAATTCCTTTGAAAAAACTCCATGCAGCTAATTCAACATTACTTAATGTTTGATCAAACTGTTGATAACTCAGTAGATCAAATCGTGAAGTGTAGTTTTTGAAATCTNGAATTGCTTTCTTCCTTTCTATGGAATTTTTCCCAATTTTTGTATAAAGTTGAAGAAGTACAATGTCAAAACCTTTCTTTCCCAAAAATATACCTTTTTTACTTCAGACACAGTATCCCTTTAGAATTGAATTAGCGTACTAGAAAAGTAGTTCAAAAGCTGTTCAAAAGGTACTCAAAGCTCTTTTGAAAATTGTCATCTTTCAATGAAAGAAAAACACAACAGTAAACTAGTTCAGTCTACTGAAAGAAATTCAAGAATTCTTGAGGGACAAAGTATCAAAAAACGGTTTTTGCTGCTGAAACTGGATGAACAACCCATATTTTGTAAGGCCTTTTACAAACACTACAAAACAGTTTTGTAAACATTTCGGCAGTTACTCTAAAATTTTTAAATGAAAGAAAAACACAACAGTAAACCAGTTCAGTCTACTGAAAGAAATTCAAGAATTCTTAGGGGACAAAGTATCAAAAAACGTCCACTTGAATCCTTGCCAATGTCTTCTATCATTCAATAGTTTCAAATTCAACAGAATCACAACAGATCCGTAGAATAGGCCTACCGGGAAAGCTACGTTGAAAACACGGGCTCAGTACACTACCTCAATGGTGGCGTGGAAACGTGTGCATATTAAGACGAGTACAACTCTTCCAAATCTTTGAATTATTATATCAAAGAAACGGTATCTCTTAGAAAAAAAAGTATATCGATATTCCTTATATAGATGATTATCTGATCTGCAATTTTTCTCTGAACTAATTTCATGATCAAACTGACCGTTTTGCTGAAAATCGCGGTATCGGATCAACAAGGATTTTTTAGATTTCATTTGTGATGGTGTTTTGATCAATTCTACTAACTTTGAGCTGGGTGCGAATATCTAAATTGACCGGATTAAATACTGAGTTAAATTCTCTTCGAAACCGGTAAGTTCCTGCTAGCTTGAATTCAGTGATATTCTTAAATAAACTGAGTAGTCAAAATATATGTTTTACACCGTAATTCCTTTCCTCTTCATAGATTAGCAACAAAGTATGCGGAGATAGTGGAAACCTGTTAGGGTTCAAGCGCAACACGAACATTAAATCCACTATCCGAGCAGCAGCAGTGACAAATTGTCTTTCCTTATTGAGTTTTTATTAAGACGTAACTTAATCTGAGCCTTCCATTTAGTCCCCTCACGAGATAATCGAGAAGAAAGGACAGTTTCACTGATACATCTCTTCGGCTTATGAATAATTTCGCGCAGATGGATGACTCCAATAACGCTCTCCCGGTGAGACGAAGATGGCCACTCATCCGTCCACCATCAGATTAGACTTAATACCACTTAAGTTGGAGGTTCAGGAGCAGCTATTCGGAGTTCTGGCCGTTTATCTGATTCAGTGAAATTTTATTCATGATCTTATTCATTCCTGGCCGAATTGAATACACTGACCTACACAATATGCGAAGACTTGCTGGAATGGATTCCTAGTGCAACGCTCTGGGAGGTGAGTATCACAGTGATTTTCAAATTGGGTAGTGACTACCTATTATGTAGTGACTACCTGTTATGTACATAATATTCACCTGGTTCCTATTTATAATTATTATGTGAGAGGGTCAACTACGGGCTATTCGGAATAGTATTTTTATCGCTGTTCATAAATCGCATTCCACCTTTTTCGATTCAAAAACTTTCAAAAGAGTGTAAAAGCCTGTTTTCATGAACATACCTCAATAATTTGAAACATTAACCACTTATTCTATGGCCTTCCTCTGAGGCATATCAAGCGACACTGAACTTCTCAGGTTTAGAAAATCGAATATAAGAAAAATGCTCCTCAAAACACGTTATCATAGTTCCGTCAATATGACCAACGTACTATTTGTCGAATGCTCGGAGCTTATTTCGTAAATCAAAGACTCTTCTTTTCCTGACTCAGTCTAACTCCCACCATTTTCCACAACACTCCACTTATATGTTGTTCTTATATGTTGAACACATACCCCTGATCAAAACGAGGTACGTCATCGATAGAAAAGTCATCAGGAAAATAACTGAGAGTAACGTGTACCCGTCAAAAGTAGTCGATACGAGAATCAGGAAATGAAAATTCAGAGAGTGTCTTCATGAATTCTCAGCTTTCCGAAAGCACGGTGACTTTAAGTTCATAGTCTTTTGATATAATCCCAAACACTGATATAATCCAAAACACTGATATAATCCAAAACACACCAACGGATTGGCCCGAATTTTTGAAAAATTTAATATCAAGGTGGATTTGCATTCCTCAAAGCTTTTAAGTCATTGTCTGTTGTTCTACCATCGTATTCAGCGTTGGATGGGTGTTATTTGCAATACCTTTTAATTATCTCCTCTGAAGCCTTCTCATTATCTGTCCTTTCCATTCTAGTCATTGCAATTTGCTTACTTTGAATATATTTTCATATCGTCATTTTTTTATGTCTTTACTCATTTTTATCATTCCTCCAGGAATGATATCTGGTCCTAGAATTATTTTTATATTATTTTTCTGAACTAAGTCCTTGTTATTCATCAATTATCTGCCCCCTTTCCAAATGTTATGTCTTCTATCAACTTTGTATCTCTTTCAAAAGCTTGGTTTTCTTTGGTAGTTTCTTCGTTAGTTCTTTTTTTTTTCCAGTACCACTTTGAATAGATATAAGTTTTCAGGAATCTTAATTTGTTTTCTTGTTTTCCACTTATTTCTTTCTGTTTTATTTTCATTCATTCCTATGGAGTCCATATTTCTTTGCTTTAGTTTATTGTTTGGAATTGGCTTCGGTTGCACTGAATAAGTGAAGGAGCAATTAAAACGACTCATCGTTATAGAAATTCGACTTTTGTTCTCAACTTATTTTTTTTGTTTCCACCTTTCGTTTGGTTGTGAACAATAAAGACGTTTAGTATTATTATTGTATACCATTATTTTGATATTTGATGTATAGTTATTTATTCAAATAACACTTCATTGTGGAATTTTCATTAGGCAGATTGCAAAACCGCAACACGTGTTTCGCTATACAATAGCTTTTCAGGTGTCACTTGAATAAAATATGGGTTTTCATCAGGTATTGGTCAATTCCACAACATGAATTATGTAGGTATACTTGTTTTCCGTAATATGTTTTAGTACCAAATTGAATTGGGTTGTCAGAATGGAGTCTCTTTGCTTCGCTCCTCTGTTCGTGTTGAACTTCTCCTTCATTTCTCCGTGGAATGTTTCGCCTGCCTATGTTTTTTCTAGTGCTGATTTTTGGCAGCTTTTTCAGTTTCTTTGATATTTAAAAATGATTCAATTAGCAATCGTCTGTCTACAGTATCGAAACAAACCACTTTTGAAGTTGAATACCGTTGCCGAATAACCTCAAAAACCTATATTCTAATCCAATTCTCAATTTTAGACCGTTTTCGTTATCGTCATTCTATTTGTATCCCTTCCTCTCTTCCTTGAGCATTCACTGAAAATCAGATATCAAATTATCATCCCGTGTTATTGTTGTTTTCATCTTGTTGACCATTATGGTTTTTATAATGATTTGCACAATCCCGGATAACCCATAAGGACAAATGAAACAGATGTTCTGTGAATCCTTACCATCTTCCTTGCAAAATTTTCAAGGCTTTCGGATCTCCACAAATACTCAATTTTAGACAGTTTTCGTTATCGTCTTTCTGTTTGTATCCCTTCCTCTCTTCCTCGAACATTCAATAAAAATCAAAAGTCAAATTATCATCCCGTTTCATTATTTTCTTCATCTTGTTGACCATTATGGTTTTTATAATGATTTGCACAATCCCGGATATTTCACAAGCACAAATAAAAATTATGTTGTGTGGATCCTTACCATCTTCCGTGCAAAATTTTCAAGGCTTTTGGATCTCCACTAATACTCATCTTCCATCAATTTACAGATTCTTAAAGTTTCACACACTTGCTCAAATTTCACATAATATTGAATAAATAAAATCGAATACTTCCGCTGCTAATCAAATCAACATTCTAGTAACGGTATAAACATAAAATTGTTTCGAGACAAACTGGCAGTACCGTCTGAAAATTGAATTCCAATTAATTTTAGTGCATTTGACCGTAGGCCATCAGATGATGTTAGTCCAATTGACCCTCAGGGTTACTGTTTTAATAAAGACCAGTTTATATCTGCATTATGATCAAAGCCAGGTGCTGCATGAAATGCGGCGATGTTTGTTTTATTATCTGGCAGCGAATGATTGTTCATTGAGCATGCCTGGAGAAAATGTCGTACGGAGGCTGCTGTGTGCAAAATTAATGTCAATCTAGAATGAGTTGTGGATCATTTCATTTGTATTTTCTTTCTCCGTGAAATGCGCGTTAATTCGCAGAAAAAGTAGTCAAAAATGGTAAAATAATAAATAAGTTGACTGAACTTCAATTAGTTGCCCAAAAACATATTTATTTATTCATTTATGTTCATGCGAAACGAAAAAGTTGTTCACAAATAATGAATTAATTCAATCTCACTTGAAATATCAAAAAATAAATAGAATTTCTTAATCTGTATTCAAGCTGATTGACTATCGACTAATCAGGCTGAAAATCGTTTTGAATTTTTTGTCTGATAGTCAATAAGATCTATCATATCAGAAAAACATTACAGTCAATGTTTGTAGTCAATTATGGTCATTATACGGAATATTTACTTTCATGGGGTTGAGTGGAAAAATATTTCAGTGTACGTCTTGTCTCCAAATGAAATAAACTCGGCCCTTTTCTCCTGTTTAGTAGCTCATTGTCACAAATATGAACCGTTCAATTTTTGTGAAAAATTAAGGCGATTATTATTTTTATTCTTGTTATTGTTTTTCTTTTCTTAGAAGTTTGCGCTGGTCGGGTCTTATCTCCCGAAACCCCGATACATTCTGGAGAGCACGCTAGCATTTTCAAGCAACAACAACCCCCCACACCGTGGGGTAAGTAATCATTAGGTCCAAGAATAATGTGCCTTGAGTAAGTGCAGTTAGTCAAGAATGCTAGCCCTCTGCATTTGTCTGGTTAAGATTTCTGCCTTAGTGCGGCAAGCCCGCATGATTTTGAGATATGAGAGTGGAGAGAACATATTTTCAACAAGAACTCCAATAATCAGAACAACCGTCTTGACAGAGGTATCTAGATAAAGTCTGCGGAGTTCGAAGAGAAAATTTTTATATTTCATCTGTTGTTGTCCTCTTCTCGGGTGATATTCGTATCGTCAGAAGCTGAAAGCTCCACGACAAATATCGTTTTGCTCTGGTGGTCGAGAAAGACTACATTAGGCTTATTAGCTTGTATGTTCCTGAGAGTGGGGAACGAATAGTTTTAATGCATTCGGCACTTCTCATTTTCCACAACGGATTCAATTTTCCCTGGAGCGTAGGGCAACACCGGTGTCTCGTTATTACCGTAAGAGTGCCGTAGGTGATAATGAATCACTCTTAAGGCCGCGTTATGTCGATGGATACAGACCGAGACCGCATATGCTGGACATGCTGCCAGAAAGTGCATTAGAGTCTCAGACGCCTGGCGGCAGGCCCTGGATCTTGTGTAAGGAACGTTTATACCCATCACGCGACTGCGGTAGACTGAGGTTGTGAAGAAATCATCCTGGCAGGTCATAATGAACCCCTCATTTTCCGACTTCAGCCCACTCGACCTAAGGAAAGCGAAGTGAAGTGATCTCTGCGGCTTTTATATAGGCCTTTTGCCGAACGAGTTTCAACTCTGTGACAGAGTTGTGATCACCTCATTTAATGTCGAAAACTAAACTAAGTTCACCAGCTGCCCTGCTCTCTAATGGTCGTGGACCATGCAAAGAAGAAGAACCAAACTGCTGACGACTTTACAGGCTCCATCCAGTACCATTCTGTCATGTAGACACTCTAAACTCAAAAGTCCTCGGCCTCCCTATTGTCGGAGGAAGAACAACCGTAGAAAAGACGATTTGGGATGCAAACTCCTATAGAGATGCATCATTTTTCAGGTCTTTACGTTGAGTCGATACAGCTCCACCCGAGTCCACTTCACTTCTTCAAACGAGTTGAGTGATATTAGAACGGCAAGCATATTTGCTGCAGCAACTTTGTTCTTCTCCGACAGTTCCGATGAAGATCTGTCGGAGTTTGTGCTGATACTTGAGAGGCCTTTTGCCGAACGAGTTCCAACCGGTGACAGAGTTGTGATCACCACGTTTATTATCGAAAACTAAACCGAGATTACAGGCTGTTTGGTCAGCTTCCCTTGAGAGAAATGATCCAGTTCCTGGGGGATCCGAAGTCCTGACGACTTTACGGGCTCCATCCAGTAGCATTTTGTCATGTAGACACTCTAAACTCAAAAGTTCTCGGCCTCCCTATTGTCGGAGGAAGAACAACCGTAGAACAGATGATTTGGAATGCAAACTCCTAAAGAGATGCATTATTTTTCCGGTCTCCACGTCGAGTCGATACAGCTCCTCCCGAGTCCACTTCACTTCTTCAAACGAGTAGAGTAATATTAGAATGGCAAACATATTTGTTGCAGCAACTCTGTTCTTCCCCGACAGTTCCGATGAAGATCTGTCGGAGTTTGTACTGATACTTGACGCGGAGAGAGTTCATCACTGCTGTTACCTCATGTGAGTGCGTTGTTCCACCCAGATGGTTTACTACGCTTTCATATACGTTATTGATGTTATTATTTTTTTCACCTAAGTATGCGCTGGTCAGGCCCTATCCCATGAAGCCCTGATACATTCGGGAGGGCACGCCAGCATTATCAACCAACGACCACTCTCCACACCGTGGGGTAAGTGATCATTGGGTCCGAAAATCATGTGCCCTGAACAAGCGCAGGGCACATGATTATTATCATTGTTTGTTTGATATAAGACATTGTTGTCGTGAAAGTAATATATTTGATTATGATTTTGATTATTTTGATTCAAAATGAGGCAACGATTTAATTTGTCTGTACCTTTTCAAAATATTTGTTATCATTTGAGTAACTGGTTCATGAAATATAAGATCCTGATATTCCAATTTATTTTTTGTTCTGTAACACCTTTTCCTCGGATTATTCTATATCCAAATTAGCACACGATAAGTATTCTTATCTCTACAGATGATATTGAAAAACAAACATTGAATATATTATCATCGGAAATGTTGGTTTTCTTTTTATTCGTCGACCCAGTCTCTCATTGAAATATTTACGACTTTTATTTTATTTGTTCAAAAATAGTACTGTTATCTTTTCGGTTAGATTATTTGATGGAGCACGTGAATGAATGTACCATGATTTGTTGTTCGATGATAAGAAATATAAAAAATATTTTGCATTAGAACCAGATTCGTTTTTTGTAGCTTCAAAGTTTATTCTACTTTCTTACATTCGCATAGTATCTAGTAAATATTTCAGTAAAAAAACGGAGTGGATAATTAGAAAAACAAACAATTGTAAAAGTCTTCATCACAACAGAATTATGTGATACCTCGATCATATAGTAAATATAATTGAGTTATTTCAAAAGTTTTGTCCGTTTCAATGTCATGTGTTTTTGTAACTCCATATCTCAACAAATATTTATTCTACTAGAATATTCTGATCGGCAGAGGATTCTGTACATTGGTGCTGTTCATTTTTTCCAAATAATAATTTTTTATTTATATGGAACCAATGCACTGTTGAAACAGCCCAAAAAATGATCGTAATAATGAACGCACTGTTCAACGCTGGTTTGCGAATTTTTTTTCTGGAGATTTTAGGCTCGAAGATGAACCTTGAAGTGCACGACCTACAAGTTATCCAGGACGAAGATTCAAGGATGCTGATGGAGACTGACCCATCACAAACGATGCGTGGGATGACGAAAAAACTGGGCGTCAGCTCCCATTCGGTTGTTTAAAACGTATTGAAAAGGTCATAATGCTCGAAAAGTGGGTACCTCACGATTTGAACGATCGAAAGAAATTGTCACTTTTCAAAGTCTGTTCTTCATTGTTTTTTCACAACCAAAACGATCTTTTTTGGATCGAATCGTGATGAAATGGTTCCTCTACGACAACAGGAGACGTTCAGGACAGTAGTTGGATACCGATGAGCCATCCCGGTACTTCCCAAAGGCGAAAACCCACCAAAAAAGACCATAATTACATAAAGTTCGGTGGTTAGCGGCTCGTGCGATTCACTATAACGTTCTGCAATCGGGCAAAATCATCACAGAAAGATGATGAAATGTGCCGAAAATTTCGTAAGCATCAGGCAGGCACTGGTAAACAAATAAGATCAAATCATGCCCCACGACAATGCCTGTCCGTACTTTTCACAAATCACTGTCCGATATTGAACGAATTACACGTCGAAGTTCTGCCTAACCCACCATACTCTCACCAACCAACTACCACTTCTTCAGACACTTCGATAACTTTCTCACCGGTAGAACCTTCGCCAGTCAGGACCAGGCAAAAGTGGCCTTCGTTAACTTCATAAAATCCTGAGCACAACATTTTTATGCTGATGTAATTAATCGACTTGTGTTACGTTCACCAGGAGTCAGACTCTTCTGTGAGAACACTATGAACCTCTGCGTCCAAACAAGCCAGTTCTTGTGGCTTAAGGAGCCTAATTCTGTGGAGCGCCCTGCGTGTTCTGATCGTTTCCATTGGTGGCATGATGCGATTCTCCTCTCCAGCCGTGCCAACGGGTGGTAGAACTGTCACTTCTACCACTTCTTTAGTAGTCTGGGAAAGAGCTATATAGCCCTGCTGCCGAAGATAGGATACGTAATACCTAAGATTTTGGGTGGAAAAGATGGCATGCTCCGGATGTGTTCCACACCACAGACCATGCAAACCACACCGGATGTGTTCCACACCACAGAGCATGCATTCACGCCATGTATCCTCTTCGTGCGGGCTCACTACTCTCGTAGCAATGCATAAGGCTATATCTTAGCTCAAGCGTCCACTCAAAGCGTTCGTTGTCATTGCTAGGGTTGTCATCGGAGGGCAAATTATCGTTATGGGCCCCACCACCTTGCCTCAGACCCCTCCGAGCAGGTTGATTGTGGGGGCTCCTTCCTCGATTACCACGTATCAAATTGTGGGTCTACCGAGTGGTTAACCCTGTAGACCCATGGCCGGCACCGGAGGGAGAAAAATTTTGAGAGCGAAGCGACTAGAAACTCATCAAGTTAATTATTATTGATACAACTTCCCAGCAGACATCAAGATGACAAATAAAACTGTTATAAAAATGGACCCTTTTCAATCCGAAACCAATTTATCATATATATCAGAGGTTCACAAGGTTAGTTTGAAGGTTGTGATGATAATTATTAATTGAACTTGATTTTTGAAATGCATGTCTAGAAAATAAAAGTTCTAGTGTGCGGGAAAACGATTTTGTTGGATGAATCAATAATTTTTTCCGATATCTACCTCAACAAAGAAAAACTATTTTTTTTTGAAATATAATATTGGCAGGGAGTTTTTCCTTCAGGTTCGATTTCATTTCAGTTCAAAAGTATAGGTACATGGCCTACATCTTCCTTTAGAATGTCTTCTGACACCAAAAAATAGAGACCTCAAAAAAAATTCAAACGAAGCAAATGCTATCAATATCAAAAAGACAGATGGGCACTTAATGAAGAATAATCCAAAAATGGTCCAGTAGGTAGTTCTTTGCTGAAAACAAGAATGTCATTGACTCATTGAGTCAATAACAGATTGAAAAAAACTTTTTAAAGTTCGATTGGCTGCTAGAATGGCACAACATTTTGCTTTAATAAAAACACAATAATTCTGTAAATATCACCACATATTATTATTGAACTTGAAGCAAGTATATACAGAAGACATTGATTCGAATGCAATTACAATGAAGATGTCAACACAATCCATGATTAGTATCGAGTTCGACGAAGATTTCCTTTTTATCGGTTTCCAGACAAGCTCGAGGATATGTTAAGAAGATGTGCATATAAATTATAATATCATCCCACTTGTACTTCTCGAGCTAATTGGCGGTTTTATAAGTAATCAATGCATCGTTCACGTGTGGGAAACACAGTGGTGGAACTGGAGGAAGATACTCTGACACGTCATTATGCGATTGAACATCATACTCTTTCCCGTAAATAAATAGTTAATATAAATTCATAAATCCAAAAAAATACACCTACAATGATGTAACATACAGGTCGATTCGATGTTGGAAAATACGGTTGCTTTAAAAAAATATCCTAAATATTAGTGAACATCCCACGTTACGTGTTCTTTGGAAGTGTGAATCTGATTCTAAAAAGTCATTGTTTCAATTACCGCAACTGACCCTGAACGGCAGAGGTCATATGTGCTGTCAAGAATATACTAGAGGTATCTATGAACAAGGAGGATGGGAGTTCAGATGGGGGTTCAATTGAGCTGGCATTTGCCAAAATATAACAAGCACAAATCATATGCACACCACATAAGTCGTTAAGACTCTCTGAGAGCGGTGCGGATTATATCCATTTGAAAAACTGCTAAGCCGTTCTAGGAATGAAAGAGACCTATTGAATTGAACCCCGAAGTGAAGAGCAACTATTGAACGTTTTTTAATAAAATCCAGCAGCAAATGAAGATCCAATTTGAACTTTAAAGAGCATTGAAAGAATAATCGACGAAACAGAATGGTATTCCACGTTAATTTTTAACGTAATCACTCAAGTTAACGTTTCAACTCAAGTTAAAATTTTATTCTGGTCTTCATTATGATATGAAACGTCGTATTGTTGACTAAGATGTGATGCATTGGTTGTTGATTTCAAAGTAAATACTAGCGAATGTGAAATGAAAACGAATGTACTATTATCCATGAAGCAATATATTGTCTTTTTGGTCTTTAGGAATAGGCCATCGATACAAAATGGTGTCAATACCTCGTTGACGGTAAAGTTATCAGAGAATTGACCCTTATATATAAGGAGCAATAGTGGTGGAAGTTAAAAACCTCTAGATGATCCTTACATCAATCATCACTTGATAAACGATTCATTGCCAAATGTCATGGAAAAATCTATACTTCATCAGAACCAGAAGGTTTACCGTCTGGCTATTTTAACATTTGTGGAATTTCCCAACGAAATGTAATTTTCGGCATTGTAGTTTATTCAACTGAAAAAGCGGAGTGGGATGCAAATTATTCATCAATCACATTTACTTTTTTCATAGTTTTATCGCTGCTGTTGTTAAAAAAAAGTTGATTTCTAATTCTCTAGTGAGAGATGATAGATTATTTGGTTCGCATTCTTAGTTGTATCATGGATTGTCGCCATGAAAATTTTCTTTGTTGGAAAATGAATACATGTAGCAATGCCTGAAACAATAGTACGTGAAAGAAAAGTACATGTTTCGAACCTATATGGGTTCATTATCAGCTAATTATTTGAAAATTCTACAATTAAAGAAGAACATGATAACGATCATAAATAACAATAATAAAATGAAGTAAAGAAATACTTACAGGAAGAAAATTTTATAATGGAAAAAAAAATTATCACATGTTACAAATGAATAAATGGTCACAAGGACATGTTGAGAGTTAAATTGGAAGTAAATAGTTGATGATGAACTTCTATAGGTTCGAAACATGTACTGTTTGGTGGTTTTACCGTTCTAACATCTGAGGGTGATAATAAATTGTGGTGATGACTTTGAGTTTTATGCTTCGCATATTTTCAAACAGAAGAAATCCATAACTCTGTTCGAGAGATGAATCATTCATGAATATGAGGAACAAAATAGGGTCAAGATTAGATCCGTAAATATTGGAAGTATGCCTTCCATATTCCGTATTCAAACGATACTCTGAAAAGCTCCTCCAATGAATCAAATTATCTGTCCTCTTTCAGTTTGGCCAGCAATAGATAACGATCCATTACACCAAATGCTTTCAGAAATGATTTGAGTTTTATTGGCATTTGAGTAAAAATAGCGAGATATTTATACCTCGCATAGCAACAACTTACTAACTATTTAGTATAGACACGCCCGAAGAAGCTATCGAATAGCGAAACACGTGTTGCGTTTTTATAAAACTTTTTAGTGAAAATCTCACAATGAAGTGTTTTTTGAATACGAATAAGAATTTTTCAGTGAATTTTAGACTAATTTTAAGATATTCACATTGACGGAAGGTTCAAAAACAGCTTATACAACACAAGTGTCGAGTAAAGTGTGTCGTTTTTGTAAGTATTCAAACTTCCTTGCTGCAGACTTCATGAACGCTAATGCCATTTCGTACTTGTTTTGCGAATGCCATTAAAATCGAATGAGTTGCCGATGAATCACGAGCATTGTGCCATCCGCATCCTGCCGAGGTGTAAATTACCAGGATAAAAGTTATTTTAATTAATATTCTTTCGCCTTTCGAACTATCCGCCACGTGTGGGTTTCCTTTTTATTGTTGTTCGATGGCTTCGACTAATTATACATTTTTGTTTTTCACTGTTCTTGCACATAAATCATGATTTAGTTGCTGCAGTCAGTTATGGCTTTGATCAGAGAAGAAATTGCATATTGAACCCTAACGAACTGGTAAAAGGTAGGTTCATTCCAGGAAGTTGGTAATGGTGGGTTCAAGTGTCAAACTTTTTGTGGTACAACTAAAGCAGAAAAACTAAATGGTTTTTGAGATTTACTAATTATACATATTGCTTTTTTGGTATCTAATAGATTCTGAAACAAAATGTTCAATGAAGTTACGAATTGTATCTTCATTTTTTGTTTTATTTGAAATGGAACTAAAATTTTGTATCTGATGTTGACAATATTAACATTATAAATTATTTATTTTTCTAGTAAATTTTAGTATTCGGAATGTATTCCATATACAGAAATGCATTTGCCTGATACAAGTGAATACAATGAAAGATTCAGCAGTTGTTTTTCTTGCAAAGTCAAAAGACGGTTTGAACTTTGAAACACTCATGTTGTGAGTGTTTTTATGATGTTTTACTTTTCTTGAAAAACAGCATTCCAAATAATATCATCAGAAAAACATCACATATATCGTTTATGGTGAAGTGAATTTCAACCGACTGAATCATCTTTTGTTTTCAAACAAAGGTATTTCGCAAAAATAGCACAAAGCAAAATATATTTCAATCCAGTAGTTTCAAAAAAATCAATTGAACTCGAAAGAAAATTTTTGGTATCAGTAATTTTAAACAAAAACATATGTCAAAGTAAAACTTGAAGGGAGTGAATTTCTATGTAGCTAATACGTTGCAGAATATCAAAGTGATACTGTTTAAACTAAAAGGAATATATTTTTAGGAGAGATTTGTTTTGCAAGTAGAAAGTTGCTTTTATGAACAACAGGAGGGAACGGATATAGGTAACCCCTTGTCCCTGTTCCTGTAACCTGTCAAACCCGTTCATGAGCATATTCAAAATGGAAACCAAAGAAAAGTCAAAGTATTTTTCTATGGCTAAAGTATGTGGATGATGTTTTTGCCATATTCGATAACAAAACATCGAAAATTGAGGACTTTGTTTCCTTTTTGAATAACAGATTTCCATCAGAAAAATTCACATATGAGTTAGAAAATAAAGAGCAACTTCCATTTTTTGACGTTTTGATAATGAGGAGCCAATATGGAGGGCTAGGATACAATGTATTTAGAATGGAAACAAGCACATACAGGTATATTCCTGATAGTTCACATCACTGTGGATAGCACAAACGTGCTGAGCTGAATATTCTAGTTCGTCGTTCATCGTGAATTTTTCTCTCACACATGAGAGGTTCACAAAAGAAAAACATACAATACAGAAAATAGCAGCCAATAACGGTTTCTTCGGAAGTATTGTAGATGATATAATGAGGAAAAAAAAAGAAAAAAAAGTTTAGGTTAAGAATGAACGAAATCTCGACTTTCAAAAACGACGACTCCAAGATAAATTATATTCTAGTTCCATACCACCAATACAAGAAGAACTTTGAAAATATTTTCGAAGAACTAGATATGAAAGTGATTTTTGAAACATGCCATACACTACAGACCTTTTTAGAAAATCCAAAAGAGACTCCTGAAAAGTCTGAAATTTATCAAATTAAATGTAAGGACTGCGATGCAAAATATTATGGACAGACAAAAAGATCTTTTAAAATATGATATAAGGACTACTTAGCACACCTAAAATATGGAAGAACAGAAAAATCAGCAGTCGCCCATCATATTTTGCAACGAAACCATTCCATAGAATTTAATTCACTAGGGTTAGTTAGACAAGTTAACAACAACAGGCATCTAGATGCCTATGAGAGTGTAGAAATAAGTGAAAATAATAATATTATGAATAACGATTGTGGACCAATACCTAATAGTATACTATATAGCTTGTTAAAATAATATTTCAATTATTAGATTCACTTAACTGTTACATAAGGACATACGGCAAAATTGATTCAAGACAAGTAGATAATGCAATATTGTTAAATTAATTCAAAACACTTCAGACGCAGGTACCTAGAAGAGTTATCTTTGATATAAATACAGATAACATTTTAAATATATTCAGTTCAATCTTTCTCTTAAAGGTGATCACCTGGTGATCGAAACACGTGTCAAGGTAGTAAAATGAAGGTTTGGTGTTGGGAAAAACTCCAATAATATTTTGGAAAGTGAGCTCAGTGACTTTCTACTTATCCTTCTTTATACAAGAAATTGTAGAAAACAAAGGAAGGAAGAGAGCAATCACGATGAAACTGAACTCTTCCGATACAAACATGTGCTTACGTGAACACAGAATTACACAAAAAAAGTGCTTTCGATATAACTACTTCTCTACATTGAATTATACCAAAATCACTTTTTTCTATTCAATTTGAACTCCAAAAATTCGTTGTGAATCAGATATCATTTCAGGAACGTTATGCAATGTAATATATCAAAGAGATACGCTGTCACTTATTTAGAACACATTATCAATAGTGGACTTCAAAGTTTCTAAAATAGACGCTTGTCTTACAACGACTTCATGTCACGGATGAGATGAATCGACTGAAATCACGATGACAGTACTAAAGATATTCATACGCTCATTTGATTCGATCCCAGCCATAGGAATCTTGTTTAATTTGAAAAAGGTATATTTTTCAGGAGGAATTAGTTTTTGGAAAAACGCCTGGTTTTGACTTTTCCATCTGTTTACTAGAAATTGTAAGAAACTCCCAAAGGAAGTATAATTCAATGTCAATCTGGAAGCAATTCTCTGAAAGTACTTTTCATTTCGTGTAATTCAATGTTTATCTGAAAGTAATTGTTTCTAAAGGGTTTCTATTTTCTTCCAGTAACTTGTATCCATGATCTACATATTAGTTGAATTAGATTTAGTTGAAACATATTAGTGGTGATCTATAATATATATGTCGATGTATGTAATGATCTGGTACGCTCTCCGTTTGAAACTCCATTAGATCAATCCAATGATAATAATAACGCAATCGAGAAACATGGAAAATCAAGAGCTGTTGCGCCTGATATTTCTAAGGTCTTTGTCCGTATGTCGCATGAGAGTTTGCTTGCCAATCTTCGATGCTATGACTTGTCGAATCATTTTTTGTATGGCTCTCCAGCTTCCTGAAAGAACCTTTCCTGTAAGTGGCAGTCGATGGATATCTCTCGAATACTTTCACATCAACGCTGGTATTCCTCAGGGATTCATACTGTCTCCAATTCCCTTTTTACTGTATATCAACGACTTATTGGCAAAAATCAAGTATCTAATATATTGCTTTGCTGACTTGTCTCGTCATTTCATTTGGATCCGAGGACATCGACTACGAAGGCACATCTTCACCGGCAGCAGGAGGTTGCTTATCTTAATGAGGATCTAGAAGTTATTTCGAATGGTGGTGAAAGTAACTAGGTTCAATTCATTGCTACAAAACCCACGCATCGGTTTTCTCAAAGAAGATAAATGTCTCTGAACCGGATATAATAATGTCAGGTCAGACAATTCCGCTCTCTGCTTTGATAAGTTTGTTGGGGATTAAAATGGACACCAATATGTCTTGGCACAATCATGTCGCTGGAATTGCAAAGGCTGCTTCTTAAAAGTTGGGAACACTCTTCCAAACCTGAAAACTGTACATACCTCAGCATTTTTTGATGCTTTATAAAGCTCAGATCAGACCTTTTATGGAGTATTGTTCTCGTGTATGGAGCTCTGCCCCCAAACCTACCCTGAAGTTGCTGGATTCTATCCAGAAAAGAGCCATCCGCCTGATTGGAGACGTGAACATCACGTGCAACCTTGATAGCCAGGAACATGGAAGGAAATTTGGAGATTTGTCACTCTTTTATAGATACTTTCACGGGAAGTGTTCAAGCGACTTGGCACATTTGATTCCACTAAGAGCGGTAGCTGCTCATAGTTTTGAGGTTCAACTCAGTACACCTCTAACTTCACTGTTCAAGAACTCTTTCATCTGGAGAACTGCGTTTATGTGGAATAAACTTCCTGAGATCGTTTTTCCAAATAGATTTAATCTCCAGCGATTCAAATCCAATGTAAATTGCTACTTTCGCACAAGCACCGCTCTTGAAGCGCCTTAAGGATTTTCCTGTAGTGCTTGTGTTGTGTCCTTAAAAAGATGTAATAAAATAATAGTTTTTTTCGCATACACCTAGTTTACTCAAATAACTCAGACACTTTACTAGACAGTTTACAAAATTGCAAGACGTGTTTCGTTAAACATTATCAAGCATATTGTATGAAAACGCTCCTAACAATAGCTTCATCAAGCCTGCTTGATGTAAGAAAGTAAGAAACAGGAAGCTGTCTAGTGGAAATGTGAAAATAAAGTGTTACTTGAATGTTATGGATTTTCATCAACTATCGGTCAATTCCATCCCAAATCTAGTCAATAACCTCAATATTGGATTTCAATTCTCTAATAATTTCAATAGAAACACAGTGTACTATTACAAAGTCTAACCGTACCATTCTCAAAGTAATCTTCATTCCGTTCGATAAACTTATTTCATGAACCAATGAATTAGCATAATTCGAATAACATAGTTTCCTCTTCAACTTCTTTATGGTACAACTTCCTCTAATGAGATATTTTGCCGTGATGTTTATGGTATTTGGAATTATGTAAACATCCAATCCTATAAAATACCTCGAGCAATAATGAGTGTGGTGTGTTGTACAAGGGACATAATTTTTGAGATCAGTTAACCGTTAAATACCATAACATTGAGAATACGGATATGGAGATGTGTCGGACGAGACGGAATGCGCCAAAGGTCAGAGGCGTAGAAAATTATATACTGCGTGTTTGAAATGTTCGTAGGTCCCTTGATTATCTTCTGATAATTCTTATTTCCTGTTTCGGGATTTCTTCATGTCTGAAAGTGTTTCTATGTCTTCTCTATTTGATATATCTATTTCGTGGAGTCAAAATACATTATTGTTCCGCCTATAGGTATATTTATGTGGTGCTCTTGGACTCTGACACATATTCTTCTGTTCACCGACATATTTGACCACAGTAGTCACCACATGTCATACAATATACAGTATGGCTTCCGAAAGAGATTTCAGCATCGAAAGCCATCGTGACTGTAAATCACCTGCCTACTAGTCATGATGGCTTTCTCAATGGTTTGTTACCCCTTCCAGTTTTTCGGGTGAGTTTAGCGGACACCGTAAGTTATTAACGAATTGACCTCGAATTTAATCTTGGTTTGATGAAAAATGTAAGTGCCTCTTGTAGTCATATTCTCCTTATATTATTGAACCTGGCTCAGATATTCAACTTGCTTGATTCGCAAATTGTATATGTATCGTAACATAAATCACCCTTAAACCCGGTTGAAGTCAAGTCATCCACGCCTTAGTGCCTTCAAGCCAAGCTTCCATGAACCTAACCTAGCTCTCTGTCTGCAGTGGGACCTGGTAAGAGACTACTTTTACTCATAGCTTATACTTATATAAGTATGGTGTATAGACACTCCCATCTATGAAGTGTTGGATTTATTGTTTATTGTGCTTGGTGGCTATGAATAACTTGAAAATTTTCAGCAAATTTCAGGCGTTGCCACATGTATTTTGGTCTTCAAAATCTTGGCTTAAGTGATTACGGTGCTTTGAAAGGCTTTGCTTTGCATGATATACGGAGACGTATCATGGGAATTAGTACGTCTGGGTTTCCGGGGAATGATGTATTTTGGACTACCAGATGATGCCCTTGTGATCAGCAGGTCTAGAAAGTGAAACTGCCTATTATTCTCTACTTAAATAGTAAATTTAATATAGATCTATGTTATTAGGTATTTGTTGTCCTACAAATCTTATCCACTACGCCTGTTTGGGGTTAGTGTTGTTCTATGCGAGATAGTACCCACTACTCCAGTAAATGTTCTGATCGTTCCAAATCATAATTTTTCAAGAAACTCTGACGGTACTCAGATTATTCTCTTATACGATAAGCTGTTCAAATATGGTTACCAAATCTGTTAAAAGACATAAATTGATGGATGTAGCCGTTACTACGTGGTGGGAAATCATAAAAAAAGTTTCTATGTTTTTTACCACATTTTCAAACTTATACAATAAACTAGTTTATTATAAAAGTGGTGAAAAACATGGAAAGTTTCATAACTGTTAAAAGACATTTATCATGTCGGAAGATTCCAATTAGCTATCTCATCCTGTCTACACTTGTTCTACCTAAACAACGGTCGCCGGCATATGAGACATGATTTTTTTGCTGAATGTAAATTCTCCCATAAACCATTATGATAAGTGTCACACATTGTTGAACAAGCCACTTCAAGTAATAGTTATTTCATAATGATCGTTTCAGCAAGAAAGGAATCATGAGTAAACAGTGGTATAGTAATTAAATAAATGAAATATTAGTTCGTGAAATATTGTTCCATTCGGGTAATTGACTCAGTATTATATTACTCAACAAAAGATAAATGTAATCATTACACGTAAGAATATAGTTTGTTAACTTCGTTATTATTTTATTTGAATTCGAATAAAAAACAAAAAGGTATAAAAGTGAGCGGAATTAAAACTATGATAACTCGTTTGGTGAGAGTGTAGTGGAAAATTATGAGAGTGTGTTTTTTTCTATGATTCAGTGCTCTTATAGAAGTATTTGTTTCGAAAGTTTTTTTAGAAATGAGTTTACTTATTTCATTAACCAGTAAAAATTTGGTTATTTTGTGAATTTTTGTGATAGTTTTTCTCAGAAACTATGCAGACGACTTTCTTCATATTCTCAAAATATATTTGAATTTTATTTCATTTTCATGTAAAACAAAGGAACACCACTGTCAAGTATCAAGCAAATATGCACATGTTAGCGAAATTAACCTCGTGTAATAGCAGGAATCACGTATTCTTTATAGCTTCCGAGGCAGAGATTGTTGGTGTTGGCTCTGTTTACTTGAACACTCCTAACGATGGTCAGATAAAGTCGGTAGCAAAAGCTATAAGAAGAAAAGTTGGTGAATATCAAACTGACTACGTATTATACATATGCATTGTATTATGCATATACATTTTTCAATTAAGTCGGTAACAAAAATGTTTATTGATGTGTCAAAGAATGAAAAATAAAGGAAAGATATACTTCTTTTTATAAACTTGTAAACGATAGAATTTCTGAAAAAAAGCATTTGGTTTCACGTTCAATTTCAGTATTTAGAAAAAGACATCAGCATTTATACGTTATAGAGGTATATCTGACTCAAAATGAATATAATTCTAACAGTTTCCCAACAGTAAAAAAATTGGTACTTACGGACTATTTTTTCATATCTTTTGTTTCACTAGAAAGTCAATTAAAAGTACTGAAAAGGGCAACCAAATCAAAAGCTTTTATTCAAACGCCATCTACGCAATTTCCAAAAATACTGTACCCTTTTTCAACCCTTATCACTGTAGATCAACTTAGTTACACTGGTACAAGAGACATTTCAAGCATACCAATAAAACAAGGAAAACAGTTCATTTGAGGGTTTTGCATTCCTAACGTGCAGAAAACAGGAATGGAAATAATAAATGGTCAATATTGAATATATATAAACTGTCACTGTACAGAGAAATCAGAGTGTCAATGTTCTACTCTTTCCAATATAGTGTCTTACTCTAAGGTTCAATGCACTGAACCCTACAACTTCTAATCGAAATTATATTTCCAGAAACCCTCAAGGAAATTCGAAGCATTTGTTTAACACTCCTCCAAATAGATTCCTCTGATTCTTGGGATCCGGGACTCCGGCAATCTCCAGTAGTAGCCACCTCATGCCTTTGTGTTTACACACATGCATTTTAGTTATTGGTTCAAAGTTCAGGCAGTGCTACTACCTGTTGCATCCGTCACTTCAAGCATATACAAAGAGGGCGCCCATTGATTCTGAGCATGACATTACTGAAAGTAGATATCTCTATCAATACCTCACTTCTCACTCTACGTTATTCACTGTGACCGAATGAAAGAAGAAGAATACTGGTCAATAGTCTGTATGTCTTACCGTTAAATAATGAAAGAAACAGAATAAACCATCGTTATGGAATTTAGTAGCTGTGAGAATTTTGGCTATGATTTATGGAGTACTGCTGCAGACTGCTCAGAGGTATCCTAGATCTGTGAAAATGGTAAATAGAAATTTAAATAATCAGCTTGTTACAAAACTACGAGTTAACATTAACAAAAAGGTTTCCTTCGTGTTCAGATTGCCTCGCAAAGAGTATAAAACGGAAAGTGGAAAAATAAAATGTTACAACCAAATTCGTCAAGATATAAACTCATACTTTCGTTTCTTGGTAACTGCAACTGAACCATTGTGTTACCAAAGTGGAGGTGATACTATTTCTCCAAACATAGGTATCACTTCCGTCCACAGGTATATACATGGATACATGACTGTATCCAACTGTAACTGCAACTGAACTATTGTGTGACCATTATGGAGGTAATTCTGTTCCTGACGAATTTGGAGAAGGTAATTTAGGCAAAGCATTTTTCACTGCGCGGACCATATTTGCAAAAAACAGTACTATTAGTGCTTTAGCAATCTATTCTATGCTCCATCAAATATTTTTGGTAATCTATAAAAATATATGTTTAGTTTATGTTGCTTCCTTTGTCGGCTAGAGGAGATTGAAGAGTGCATTCTTCTATTAAAAATAAGTCGATAATAAAATGTTCAATCATTGAGCTAATACATTCTTGACAACGTACTATTATCATTCAATCATTTCTGACTAGGTTAGGTTACTGGTTGCATTTTCTGAATGTTTGGCCGTTACTTGATGAAGATCCATAGTAATTTCAAAAGTGATTCAAATCACTACTGTGCTAACAAAAAATTTTGTGATATATTTTTTAAAAAAGTTTTTGGAGATCAAATCGTGAGGTGTAGTTTATGAAATGAGTGGTTACAGGTTAGATTTGGTTCATTTCATAAAAAAAAATATATGCTAGTTTCACATTAGAATTGTTTTTGTAAAAACAGAGAGATATGTGACGCAGATGACCATTTTGACGATTTGTCATATTTATGCGAATAGAGTTCCTATTTTCTGAAACATTTGCAGCGGTATTACAATGGATTATCAGAGAAACTTTCTATTTACTCTTCACTCGTATCAATATCCTACCTGATGAGTTTTTCATAAACGTTTCTTTTTTCACCAATATTAAGATTTGGAAGATTGCCCTCAGCGATTCCATATTATCTTGCTACGTTTCATAATTTGATTTTGCTTCCGTTTTGACAATTTCAACTGCCTTCTCGTAAATGTCAGAATTCAAAATTCACAGATTCTTTATTGATTCAGCTCTTTTCATTTTTCAGATTGTGGAAAATTATAAACCTACCCATGAAAACTGTAAGAAGTATTGAGTCCTTCACAATAAAATGTCTCTCAAAAAATGTATCTTTTGTTTTTCCGTTTTTCAATTGAAGTTTTTGTGAAAATTCCCACAGTACATTTTTATTGTTTGTATAATTGTATTCTGCTATCAAGTTTTGTATTCACCCATATCTAAAAATGTTTTTTGTTATTTGAGAATATAGACAAAGGTCCCAAAGATCAGCTTGTGATCGCAATGAAAAAATTAACATATTTCTCTTCTCCTCAAACTTCAGAGCTCAAACTCGTTCCTTTTTCAGAGGCAGGGGTGGGTCACATCTTGAAATTTAAAATACTAAAACATTAAATTTATCTGTGAATGAAAAATTACAAAATTTTCGAACTTGATCTATATCTATTAATGTTCCTGATGTTCAAAATCAGAACTAAAATGGAGTACCTTATTAACCAGTAATAGCTATTATAAAGGAGTGGGTCCAAAGCACGTGGACACAAGATGATTAAATGTTTTATCTTTAATTAACATAATTAGTTGCTTATTGTTTTCTAACTAATCGTTTGTTCCTTCTGTTATCAGAAATATTTAATTTTATGTTGATTTCATTGAAGATTATTCAATAATAATAAGAAAAAAATGGAAATAACTGTTTTCTTTTGATTATTTTTAAATACATGCATAAGTGTGAAAAATGTGTGACGTCACATCAGGGAGAGTTCTATAAATGTGACAACCTTTGACAAGGACGGGGGGGATCTAAGACAAGTATTCCGAAATTCCTATAAAAACTTCTCTGCTATCAACCTTTAGATTTATTTACATTTAATAAAAAATGTTAGTATGTATTCGTTGTTACTTTCCTCACTAATTAAGTGGCTGTTTAATTGAGTGTTCAATCGTATATAGTGAAGGAAATGCAAAAGCAACTCTCGCAGGTCATTATTAAAAAAGACCACATACTACGGTTCAGAAACAACTTATTCATTGCCAGACAAAAGAAATGACCATTTAGTTAATGACTGGTTTCTTGCTCGAATAATCGTCACGATTTTTAATAAAAGTTGTGATGGTGTTTTCACTTCCTTCACTATTATTAACTTTGTACCGCTGAGAGGTGAAAATAGTGGGAGATTTTTCGAACTGAGTTTCGTCATAGTAGCCATAATTATGATCGACTAAGAGTTCGAAAATATTAAAAAAATATTGGTTGAACTTTGGTTCATCACCCGAAGACCATCGAGGATGCTAACAATCGAAACGTCGTGAAGAAATTTGATTTGAAACCTTTTTCAATTTCATGTATAATTGTTAATTGTATGCTCTTTTTTGTTTCGTTGTAACTTGTAATTTGTAGCTTAATCATATTAATTTTATTTGTTCATTCAGATAGTTCAAGTCCGAACTAATAAAATTCATCGACCATACAGCTCTTCTCCACAGTTGCATGGTTTGAAAAGTTTAAATTGTAATTTACATACATACAAGAACATTTGGTATAGCTTATTGGCAATGAATAGTACCATAGCTTCATTAAGACAGTTGGAATAGCGGATAACAAGCACGCAGTATCCGCAGTTCAACAAATTTTCTTCTCTTTGAACAGTTTCTACAGATTGTACCTATAGCTGGATTACTAGTACAATTGGTATCATTTAACGCCACAAAATGAGTATTTGGTTGACTCGAATGTATGAGAAATATCATTCACGAATCTTCTGGCTGCATACGAAACATTTTCAGAATTAAATTTAGTGATTTTCAAACAACAAGCTATTTTGAAAGCTTCATTCAACTCAATTTTATTGTTGAATTGTTGATGAATCCGTTCTCGACCTATACCTGGGATTAACTAACCGTATGAATAAAGACAAAAAAATTGTATTTCTGATTGCCTAATCCAAAGAAATAATAAAAATTGCAAAAAAATCAGTGGCGTACATTTTTAAGTCGAAAATATTCGTTCAAATCCCGCTCGAGACGCCACTGGACTTAATAAATTGAATGAAGTTCGGGCTAAATCAGCTCCTTAATGTTATAAATACCATTACCAAATTGCAACAAAATTAGGTGAAGGAAATTTGAGATATTTACGAATAACTTTTTTTTTATTTTTAACACCCTGTATCTGAGAACGAAGGATTTGCGTACCCATGATTATATGAACATTTCGTCCTGAAATTATCTAAAGAATCGTCCATTGAATTTATGGTACATACTTAATTAACACCCTGCATATTTATTTCCAAGATAAGACAAATGATATTTTTATTCAACAAAACACAATTATTGACACATATTGGAATAAATGTATCAAATTCATCATATTAGTTTGTGCCAAGTGAAAACAAATGAACATTATTCAAGGTAGTACAAAATGAAAATCGCAAATTCAGTCAATATTTCACATTCATTCCAAATAACCGTCTCTAGACATACAGATAAAAAATGTTTTTGAAGTTTTCAAAAGCTATATGCCTGCTTATTTTCAATAGGAAATACTTTTCTGAAACGATCAACAATTACTATTCAGAATGTCGAACTATTGATCGAGGTAACCGCTCAGTATTTCCGATAATAATCAATCATTCAAGTCATCATCTGTTACCGCAACATGTTCTTGATTTTTCATTTCGTGAAACTTATGACACCTATCAAAAAAAGTCTCGTTCCTCTCAAGATACTGTTAACTAATATTTATTGCATGAGATACATCTTCTGTTATCCTGGAGAAAATCAATTTTAATTATTGAAACGTGTTTTTAAGTCTTGCAAACTGTACAGCTGTACGTCGTTTCAATTTCGCCGATGGAACATCATTAGAATGAGCAAATGGTGTGACTGTAACGTATTAACTGGTGAATTATTTCCTTACTAGAATATCCGTTTCAAAGATTCCTTTGGGTACAGCTAATAAGCGTGACCATTATGAAAATTAGAAATTAATGTTATATTTTGGATTGAACATCTGAGAGAGAACTGTATATGCTTTCATTGAGGTCAAAATTGATCAAGAGGCTATTTTCTTCATGAGAATATTTGACAAAATTGAAATTAAAATATGGAAAAATTCTCTAGTACTTCCAAAATCCATCATAAAGTTAAATTTTCAAATGACATTTTGTGACACCAAAAAAAATGAGATTAGTCCCTAAATATATTGAGAAGTGAATAGAAAATGTAAAAACATACATTTGAAAAACTGAGAACCGCTATTTTTCTCCCAAATTTCAAAGAATGATTACATATTATAATAGGTTCATACCTAATATGCCAAATTTAGTAAATGCTTTGTATGGTTTATTGAAAAAAGAAAAAGATGTAAGTTGGAACTGGCGCAGCTATTGTCAGGAAGCCTTCGAAAAGATAAAGAACGTTTTACTAGCGGATACATTTTTGATAATATTCGACTTGTGACTCAATATTATGTGTTGATAGTAGTGAATATGGTTTAGGAGCTGTTTTGTCTCAAAAATGTAAGGATGGTATAGTGAGAGACCCGTTTGCTGTGTGTCTCGTACATTAACAGAATCTGAAAAATTACACTCACAGTTGGACAAAGATGCTTAGGCAATAGTGTTTGAAAAATTTTACCAATTTTTATATTGTAGACACTTTATTTTATTTAGTGATAATAAACAGTTGTTCAGTATTTTTGGAGCCAAAAATGGTTTTCCAGTAATGTTAGCAAATCGGCTACAGGGGTTCGCTTATTTTTTGAGCGGTTTTGATTTTACGATAAACTTTCTCAATAAATCCGAAAACATAGCTGATTTTTTGTCGCGTTTACCGATTGAAAACAGAGAAAGAGAAACAACTTCCGATTCTGAAGACGATCTTCAAAAATTCGAGGGTTCTCATATCAGTTTGAGTTATTTATCGAGTTCTACGACACTACCGATTGATATCAGTGCAATGCAACGTGAAACACGTGCTGATCCTTTTACTGAGCAAAATTTTGGAATATGTAAAAAATGGTTGGCCAGTGAATTCTAATGAGATACTAATTTAGATGAAAATGTGTTACTTTGGGGTCAAAGGGTGATTGTCTCTTCCTCTTCACGTGGTATCATTTTAGGTGAATTACACAACAGTTATCTAGAAATATTTGAAATGAAATAACTTGCAAGATCATACGTCTGGTGGCCCTCTTTGAATCGAGAACTGGAGGAAGTGGTTAGAAAATGTTTTGAGTGTCAGAAATTATGCGCTACTTTGGAAAAAACACCTTTGAAACCATGGTCAATTCCCAGCGGGGTATAGCAACACATTCACAAAGATTTCATTGGTCCATTGAAACAAAAATGTTTTTAGTAGTAACTGACGCATGAATTCAGTCACTAGAACATCTACAATTGTAAAGTTGAGGGAATTGTATAGTCAATTTGGTTTACCTTCTATGTTAGTGTTCGATAATGGTCCTTGGCTGGTTTCAGAAGAATTTCAACTGTTTATGAAAAGTCATATAATAAATCATGCGTATAATCCTGCTTCTAATGGAGCTGCGGAGAACTCAGTGAAGACAGTTAAGGAATTTTCACTTGAATAAGTTTCCGATAATCGGGTGAAAAATATCGATTTATTGTTGTGTAAATTTCTGTAACACTCGAAACACTCGAAACACTCCTCACTGTTCATGTGGTGAAACACCAGCAAAAATATTTTTGGGAAGACCTTTGAGAACTCGTTCGGATCTTATCATTCAAAAACAAGACAAGCAAATTGTTAAGAACATTATAGAGGTCAGAAACAATATGATGAAAGCGCAAGAATCTAACAAACGATTTTTCAGGGGGAGACGTAACGATAATTTTATAATTGGACAAATTGTCTAGGGATCACAGAGGCCATAAACCTTCTTGGTACAAGGCCGTAATTGAAAACATTTCAGGTAAAAACGTTTCTTTGGTGGCCGAATACAAAACTGGTGTAGTCTGGAAAAGAAATTTCAATCAAATAAGATACTATAATGATGATGACTTTACGTAGAATACTGATTATTTGTCTAACGAAAATATAGAATATACAGACTCAGACTGACATAGCACCGTGCAAATTACCGAGAACTCCAATGAAACGGTTAACGATTCATTGAACGATGCAAAATCAAATAAAATGAATATTCATCCGGATACTATAGGTAATCCAAAGTCAAACAAATTCTCCGGTGAATCGCCCAAAAAGAATTAGAAATGCACCAGTAAGATTTAACTATTAGGTATCTAATATGAGGGGGAGTGTGTGTTGTATTGAAACCATTCATCACCCTTTGAGAATTCTTTGTCTACGCCTATGTTGAATTCATGATTTTTTTGTAGTTACTGAGGAATGTATATTTTATGATTCACTTCTCTACCAGAGATTTTCATTCCATGATGGGGTGCAATTACAATCAGTGTTTTATTTCCCCTTTTGAACACTACAGCACCACACACCATTAAATAATGACCACTTTCACACCGTAACTACTCACCTCACTGGTTAACACTGGTTTTGTGACATCAACTAACATACATTTTATTTACGTCAAGTATTTCGCAAATATGTCACGAAAGTATTCTAACACCCCTACAGTTTTTGTTATATGCATGGAAAATTTACTTTTACATGTCAGCGTCAAAATTTCACCCCATTTATT
>NW_019290221.1:0-27610 GCF_000500325.1 Leptinotarsa decemlineata
AGACATATGCCAATCCCGAATTTTTTCATAGACCAAAAAAAGGAGAACAATTTCTAGTGAAATATTTTGTCAAATCACCAAAGATTGTAGGCGATGTTTTCGATGTAAGGTCGAAGGGTAGCAGCACCTTCACCCGACTACTCAGGAATAACATCGTCATATTTCTACCAATTCACATGTACACATTATACACATGAACCTTTCTGGTGAAAGGTAAAACAGAAATCTCCGTCGAAAAATAAATAAAATGTACAAGTACTTCTCCCGATAACCAGAACGTTAATACTCTTCTCGACGTGCGTATCACCAACCAAGTGACCTACCAACCAAGATGAAGAAAGCTATTTTCTTCAACTCCTGAAGACGTCAATTCGGTTGGTAAAACATGCGTCTAGAAAAGTATTGAAGTTCTGGTGATTGAGAAAAGTGGAATAAACCTTCTTTTCGAATCATTCCGTCTATTGGTAAAAACCTTATGATAATCCGTTCGATAATTTTTGAGTTTCTCGCGTTCAGACAGACATACAGAACTTGAATGCATGAAATGTACTGATTGAGTATAGATTTCCTTATTTTGATGAGTAATATTGAAATATAATACTTACTACTTACAGTAATTTCACTCGCGAATAAGCTCCATCTAAATATTAATGTACGCGTATTTTGAGATAACAATATCAATATCAATGTAGAAAGTATATACGAATATATGATAACTGACAGTGAATTTGTGAGCGAGACGAAGAAATTTCAATAATAGTAGGAAATGACTGAAATACTATATTGAAAACAAGCTACCCTCAGCGAAGGACAACGTAATAAATATATTCAAATCATTCATGTCCATTTGCTGATATCCACCCGTGAAATAAACTACACAGAGCATTGAAGCTTAAAGAAAAAATACCGTGCCTTCTACGTTGTAGGGCTGAGTATGGTGTCGTGGATGTTTTCTGAAATTTCCTTTAGATATAGTTTCTGAACACTTTCAGTATTTCATTTCAAGGATTCTGCGATTAATTACTTTTCAATACCTCACAACATTTGCTTCCTATTTCCTGCTCTTACTTGTACTAGCAGCACATTCTCAATGTTCATCTCACAACAGGTGAATAATATGAATTTACGTATTCCACGCGCTTTAGTCACCGGAATTTCATTACATCTCATTTGCTCATTTCCCATTCCTATTGAGAATTTAAAGCTTTTTCCTAAACTTCTATTATCTGTTTCTAGTTTCATCATTACTCCCTAACTAGTCTGTCTGTAAGCTTGACCAATTTTTCAAAGCACGTTTTGATATTCGCATTTGTTGTTTTCATTTTCATACTTGATGATTTTAATGGACGGTTATTGATTCCTTCTTCAGTAAACTCTGTTCAAGAAAAGGAGAGCCGAATATTTCGTTTGAATTTTTTTTCTGATTTTATACAAGAGAATATCAAAAAAATCACTTTCTTATTGCTACTTTTCAAGCTGTACACGATGGCTATCATAGATTTTCAACCCGACGATTCGTTTCCGAGAAATCATCAACAATTTCAAGTTTTAATATGGACCAGAAAGGAGAATTTCTACATATGTTTTTGACGATAATTTCACTGATACATCAGTGAACTGAAACTACCTGAATTTGAATAAGCTCTCAAATGAGCAACTCCTGTAGGAATACGCTCAATAATTCAATTCCAACACTCAGTTTATATGGTAATCTGCATGAAATTATAAACCGCAGTAATAAATCAATCTAAAATCGTTCAAATAATTAAAGTACGACCCGTAAATGCGCGACAGTTGATGACAAAGGCTTAATTAAACCTATAAATTAAAATATTTTCAATTTATGTTACCTAATCCGAATGATCGCCATCAACAATGTCCTGACATTAATTACAAATACAGAATGGGGTTGCACGCAGTCCCTTCTCATGAATTATGAGACACGCTACTTCCTTGCCTCTCCTCGCGATGGTTCTCCGTGAAAATTCTTTCGAATAAGACGTACCTACATGCAAACCTATTTAGGTTCCTATTGATAAATGTTTCCTACCAACAGTTCCATTTCCCAAATCACTGTTGAATTTGAGAGTAGGAGTTTCCATTAATAAATCATATAGAAATATGGTGGATAGTTGAATTATTCAAGTCAACCCAACGCCAGAATTCTACAGAACGATACACCTACCATAATTATTCAATTATCAATCTTCACATAATCTACATGAAAATAAAACATAATACAAGAGCAGAGAATAGTCCAACTGCGGCATTCGCCGCGGGGGAGAATGCGCGTTCATAAAATAAAGTAACCTTTTCATCACTGTTTCTCCATACCGCTATATTTCCGAAGGTTAAAATTTTGTATGTAGGATCGTTTTATGTTGTGGATGTGCAATAAGAAAGGATTTTTAAATGTATCAACTGAGGCGCCCGTCGCCAAAGAAAAGGAGCCTTTATAAAATAAAGTTACCATTTCATCACTGTTTCTCCGTACCGGTATATTTTCGGAGGCTGAAATTCTGTAAGTAGAAATACAAAGCAGGGGCTGGCAGAGTTTTTGCACATAACCTCAAATTTGTTTTTCCATAAAGTGTGTGTGTGTGTGTAAAAGTGAGAGGGGCCGATTTGTCATATGAGTGTAGGAGAGATGGAGATGTTATCGAACTGATCTTCAACGATAACAAACGTTTGGTAGCGCAAACCCTTCAGTGTTGTTGGTCGTAAAATGAAGCGGTGTTTATGGGGGCTATGTGATTATTGAGGCGTTGCCGGCTTTTTGAAATTTGAAATTTGGCGTGGGTAGAAAAAGTGACGTCGACGGTGATGGAGGGCTTACCGTTTCAACGTGCGATCCAACATATCAGAAGGGGGCAGTAAGAGCTGTCCAAGTTGGCGTGTGAACTCAAAATTGAGCGTAGATACAAGGAAAAATGAAAATGACATCGACGGCGATGGAGAGCCTAAAGTTTCAACGTGAGACGAAGGTGTTTACGATAATCAAGTTGACATTATCAGGAGTTTTTTTTTGAAGGTGGTTGACAATGTTCCGTGGTGTATTCCATCAGTTCGTACTTTCATAAATTGATTTGAAATCCCTACATCAGAGGATTATCGGAAAGGATAAGAAGGATTGGGTCCAAGTATAACATCAGGACATGCTTCAGATCTGGGAACACTATCCGTAGCAGTCTCATGAAAACCAGGCCACCAAACGCGGATTGCGATTTCAAGAATTGCATTCACCGGATACCCTGCGAGTGCGGAGAATCATACATCGGTGAAACTAAGAGACCATTGAAAGCTCACATTGCTGAGCACAAGAAACACACACAGCGAGGAGAAACCAGCAAATCCAGAATAGCAGAGCATGTTTGGACTCATCAACATAACATCAAGTGGGCTCAAGCTGAAATCATCCACAAAGAGGAACACTGGTTTAGGAGAAAATTCAAAGAAGCCGCGTATATGTTGTCCAACAACTCATATAGTCAAGCTAGCGTAGAGATACGTAACATATGGAAACCTCTAATCAAGCGAAAAACGACTAACTCCCGCCAAACGGTCATCTACCGCTAAAACCAATGAAGCGAAGAGAGAGAAGAGGGGATACGTAAAAGCACTCGAATGACCTATAAATAGTCAGATCTCGGAGGAATGAGTTCAGTTATCTCCCGAAGACGATTGTGGATACTAACAATCGGAACATCGTGACGTAACTTGGTTTGGAATCTTTTAATTAAATTTTTCAATTTTCAGCTTTTATCAATATTGGAGAACTACCAATTGAATTTGTGTTGGGCAGCACTGAGTTGAATCATCGTGCATTGGTAACGGACATCGAGGACGATGCGATTATTGGAATGGACATAATGAATTCCAGAAAGTTTGAACCTAATTTTTGAGACGGTGTCCTACGTGTCAGCGGAAAAGAGCTGGTGCTTCCTGGAGGCTCGCTTGGATGGAAGTGCAAGCAGCGGAAAGGTGGTAATGTTCGAGCTAAGATACACGATGAGAAAATTGGACGAAGACTCGCATTGGGGAAGACCGTGTTGCGTGTTGAAGAAGTTGTACCGGTCAGGGTCATGAATGTCAACTACTTTCCCGTGACTTTGAAGAAATGAACAATGCTGGGGCACTGTTCGTCCATCTCTGTGATACGGAGTGTACGCAGTTCGGTTAGCCAAGCCAACAACTTGCCTAAAGAGTTGGAGAAGTTGATTGATATTTCCTCCAACTAACCGTTCAAATTTGAGGTAGTTAGTCAAGAAGTACCAGGAAATCTTCGATATTGGAGAAGGAGAAGGCGACAAAATGAATGTGGTTCAGCATAGAATCGACCCTGTGAATGCCCGACCAACCCGGCAATCAGCTAGTAGACTCTCTCTTGCCAAGGAAGAAGAGGCAGCAAAGATAGTCAGCGATATGGGAAAAGAAGGAGTCTGACAACCCTTGGTCTTTTCCAGTCGTGTTAGTGAAGAAGAAGGATGACACTCTAGACACGCTAGCCGGCTCCACAATTGTTTCGACTCTGGATTTGAAGAGTGGATATTGGCAAGTTGAATTGGCTCCAGGAGATCCAGAAAAGACAGCTTTCACCATCGGCTCAGGATTGTGGCAGTTCACGGTTATACCATACAGGCTTTGTAATGCGCCAACGCCCTTGTAGAGATTGATGGAGACGGTTCTTAAGAGGTTCTCATGGAAGACGTGTCTAGTGTATCTCGACGATATAGTCGTGGTCGGAAAATCGTTCGACGATCATTTGAAAAATCTGGAGGAGGTCTGAGGAGTTCTGGATTAAAACTGAGTCCCAAGAAATGCCATCTGTTCCAGAAAGAAGTTCGTTACCTTGGCCACGTTGTCTCTGGGGAAGGAGTGGCGGTAGACGAACAAAAGATCAAAGCAGTTAAGAATTGGCCCATTCCAAAAGACAAACATCTACTTCGGAGCTTCCTTGGTTTGTGCACATATTATCGCAGATATGTGCTGGGGTTTGCCAACATCGCCAAACCATTGACCCGACTCACAGAAGGACAAATCCAGTTCCAGTGGTCCGAGGAATGCCAAGACTCATTTGAGAAGTTGAAAAGGGCTTTGATCAACGCTCCTGTTTTAAGCTATCCCCTACCAGACGGAAAATTCATTATGGAGCAGTCCTTTCTCAGATCCAAGATGAAAAGGAAAAAATTATTGGCTACTTCAGCAAAAAGCTTAGTAAACGAACAGGCGAGCGCTGTTGGCCGTTGTCAAAGGTGTAGATCATTTCTACAAATACGTGTATGGAAGAAGACTTCTGTTGAGAACGGACCATGCAGCTCTCAAATGGCTTCTGCAGTTCAAAAATCCCGAGGGCCAAGTAGCGCGCTGGAACGAGAGACTTCAAGAATTTGACTTCGAAATAGAACATGGAGCCGGGACTACCCATAAAAACGCAGATGCCCTGTCACGAAGACCATGTTCCGATGACTGCTCACATTGCCGACGAGCAGAGGAGAAGGAAGTAGCTATTTGTAGAACTATAGCTGTAGACGACATCTGGGAGGACCATAAGATCGAGGAAGACCAAGAGAAAGACCCAGATCTTGGTTTAGTCATCGGATGGAGAAAAATTAATCAAAGACCATCGTGATAGAAGGTAGCAGGTTATTCGCCAGCGGTTAAGGGCTACTGTGCCCCATAGAACCCCCTTACCTTGAAAAACGGGGTTCTGGAGCGGGTGTTGGAATCTGAAGATGGTAGAGAAGAAAGGCGCCAGACAGTGATACTCAGGAACAGACGACGAGAGGTGTTCAAAGAAATCCATGATGGAGTCATTGGAGGATATCTGGGGGTAACGAAGGCCCTCCAGAAAGTAAGACAACAGTTTTACTGGGTTAATTGTCAAGCTGACGTCAAGGATTGGTGCAGAAAGTGTGCTGTATGTGCTGCCAGTAACGAACCTCGGATACGACCGAAAGCTCCAATGCGCCAGTATAACGTGCAATAGCTATGTGCAATAGGTAGGTAGATGAGGTGAATTGAATGTTTCAAACAGAATAGTTCACTTTTCATCGTATTATTATTATTCGGTTATTATTCCTCAGGGTTTTCGTTGTACGTTTTGAGTGTTTGCTTATCAAATTTTTGATATCATCAATTTCATAAGATCCAGCAGGTAAATTGATACTTTTTCATTTAGTGGTGTCACTGTTTTCGTAATAATAGAATTTCGTGCCTTCTTCAGTGTTCGGTATATTGTTGCACGGATGAAAACTGAAAAAAGCTAAACTGTATTCGGATTTGGAATCCAATCGAATGGGTTGATTGAAATCGATGAAAAGCGGTTTTTAACAGAAAGTCACACATACTTTTGGTAACGATGACGCAGACTTATCTCTAAGCCTTTTTGCAGGCATTGTGAAGTAGAAACTGTAGGCACAGATGTCCGCAATTACTTTGGTGAAAATTTTGATACTGATCATTGTTATATGAAATCGTTATACCCTTTCCAAAATATCGTATCAATTCCATCGGAGGTTTGAGATTACCGAAGCTATCGAAATGATGAACAGCATTGCCGTTTTTTATGTAAGCTACTCAATGAATGCCTGCATTCAATTGAGAATTGAAGTTTACAATAGCACATTCTCGCAGCCGAGGACTACAAGTTGGCAACGCATCACGTATAAAGACTAAAAAATACGGAATTTTCAGTTGACAGGCATATTTTTGAATTTCCGAATCATATAATGCTCTATGGGGTAGCTTCAGCAGAAGTTTTTTTCGCTTTTTCAAGTAAAGACCACGTCGTTTGCGTTGTTGATGCTGTTTTTTAGGAACATACCATATCCTCGTGGTGTTTTGCGTAGGTACAAACCGGAATTCAAATGTTCTATTGCTTTATTGTGGCGTTGATCTTCTTCGAGTTTCTTTTTAGCATTTTTTGCATTCATCACGGTTTTTGCGATGGCGCTCGCTCCCTCCGCAAACGAACTCAAAGCTGAAAGGGCATCGAATATAGATATAAGCGGTAGGATTTCTCCAGATTTTGCTTCGAATGGGATTATCTTAGGTAACGTATATTTGTATGTCCTTCTGCTTGACTCAATGCCATTTTAGCAGCTCGTAAAGCCGAAGAACTAGATTTGTCAATATTAGTGGCTTCCAATTTTTTTCCCAAAATCAGCGTCTTTCGATTTAACGCGTTCCCAAGTTTTATTTTCCAACACTTCATCAGCTCTGTGATAATCTTCAGAAGAGCTGCTTTGAGAGTATGCAATATCGTGTTTTCTACAGCTCCAGTTTCACCGCATTCCAAACTCTTTGCCAATTTAGTGTCGGGTCCGCAAACGAATGACCAGGTAGATGTAATCCAAATGGGAGTTTATCGATGAGCGAATTGACTGCACCTGCAAGGTAGTAGGTCAACATTGAGAATGATGAATGGCGTCAATGTTCACGCTGGAGTGAATCTCCCAAACACCGATCAGTACATGGAAGTCGTTCCGCAATACAATACATTACCCATTAACAACTTGGACTATTTGTATGATGGTGTCGGAATAAATACGGCAAGCTGTTGCCCAGTTCCCTTCGCGCCATCATATGTGGTCCGTCAGGGTGTGGAAAAACCAACACAGCATTATCGATATTATTTCATCCGAATGTAGCCAAATTTGAAAATGTCTACGTGTACTCAAAGTCGCTCTATCAACCTAAGTATCAGCTGCTTCGAGAGATTTTGGAAAACACCAAAGGAGTCGGTTATTTCCCATTTCAAGACGACGAATAAATTCAGAGTCCAGAGGCGGCCAAACGAAATTCCATTTTCATATTGGACGATGTAGCCTGCTATGATTAGCAGAAAATTCGTGAATATTATTCAATGTGCCCACATAAGGACATTGATGCCATCTATGTATATCAGACGTATTTCAAGTTACCCAAACAACTGATACGCGATAATTGCAATATGATTGTATTGTTCAAGCAAGAATTAATGAATTTGAAACATGTATTTGACAAACACATCTCCCCCCACATGTCTTTCGATGAATTCAAGAGAATGTGTGCCGAATGTTGGCGTGACAAGTATAGAACTTTTATCATTGTTAAGGAATGTGATTTGAATAAAGGGCGATAGCGAAAAGCCTTCGACAAGTACATACATGTGTGTGAATAGAGATGGAAACGTTATTTCGAAATATGAAACCGCTCAGTAAAGAAGTCGATATTGTGCGCAAGAACAAAATTAACGAAATTGCAAAAAATATAAGAAAAAGTATTCATCTTCGAAATTGGGAAAAGTCTGAAGAGGACGAATCTTTGCAAAAGTTTTTTCAACCTACATCAAAACCACTGAAGGATATTGATGAAATCTCTGAAAAATCGGTAGACCATTTGAGACATAACGGTGTCAAGAAGAAGGAGAAGAGATATGAAATAAAGACGGAACCATTCGATCTATCTCGAGCTTTTGAAAAAACACAATTTTCACCACTCCAAGATGTTAATGAAACGACGGGAAAGGATGATGATTATGATGAGTCATCACCACAACCATCGATAGAAAATATTTCAGTATGATAGAGTACCTGGAGCAATATCCAACATAACACATAAATATGTCATGAAACACTGGGCTAAAGACAATTCGATCGATAAAATATACGGACAAGTTTATGAAGACTCCTCTTGGAAATGGTTCCTTGGCAGCAAGTACATTGTTTTTGATAAACGTGGTAAGATTACAACTGAAGGACTCTTCTTCGAATGGACAACAGGAATATATAATTTAATTTTTCTGAAGACTATAATGAAGAGGATCAAGCCTCTCATAAACGTTTGTAAGAGGTATCACATGCCCACCTAAATTCCAGAGAATTCATGAAGGGAACGCAAAAATGGAAATGGACAAATATAATTAGACCCATGTTTCGTAATAAACACGTTACGTTACGATAAGCTTGTGAAAAAAATTACCTTCTGGCGCATCGTCTGCTATCGTCATTAAATTAATATAATCATTATCACTTTTTGTTACGATACCAATTTAATTGACATTTTCAATCCATTTGAACCCTCCCGAAGGTAAAAATTCACTCATATCCCACTCATAAAGACTGTTTGAATCTGAATAAAGAATATACTCAGATGACTTTGAGAAATCATAATTCGACATGTATTTATTGTCAGCCTCCGAAAATCGGTTGCAGCAAACATATATTCCACCCCTTATGCCTATTCTACGAATAAAATCATATCGAAATCCTTCAATAATTCTGATTCACATTTTGAATGCTTCAACATACAATCCCACGTATATCCAGGCATAGTATGATACCATGCAGGATGTAAGTGGTGTGTATATCGACAACTGCTCAAAAATATTTCCAAGAATCGAACTGTCTGTTTTTGAATATGAGTCGCTGTATTTCCGAAAATGTTTGCATCTAAAACTATTCGAAACCTTCTGGGCATGAGCATACTTTTTTTCGTTAATAGGTTGTCGCACAGTTCATTATAAAAATGTTCAATTGGTGGTAATGAAGCTTTCCCCAATTTATCCGAACTATCGATATAATCATAATAAAATACACCTTTATGAGTCAATAAATGAAATGCATCATCATCCAAGCAACTGAATTCTCGTTTCAGTAGTTTCTTTTCAGATACATCTGAAATTGCCGCCAAAATATCGAGGGAAACCCCCAAAAATCTTAATGAATCAATGAATCTGAGTTTGATGTCGTTCCCATCTGAATTTAGAGTGAAAGAACTATACTTTTTCTTATTTATCAATGGGTAGTAAGGTCAAATGACCTTGTTCACATAAATCGTCAATCATAAAATGACTGTCATACCCACTCAAATTATGAAAAACTACGGGAACGACAAACAGTTTTTTGAAATTCAAGGTGCAGGCTTGATATGCATATCCTCTCAATCGACCTGTAAAATGATCATGATCAACAACAATCATATCTGTAACCGTAAAGCTTTTTTCACAAATATGACACACTGTCACTTTACATGAATTGGGCTTCTCTACTACAGGTACGATTGTTTTAATTTTCACATTTGTCATTTTTTAAATTTCAGCTATTCCATTTGTAAACCAATTCATACAATTTTCTCCTCTATATCTATTGGAATATAATAATTTATCATCATATAAACATTTCAGGTAGTAGCTTGCACTGAAAGATACGTATTTTTCTGTCGGACTTAACATTAGAATCCGCGAAATCTTTCAACTGGCTTTTAAAATCAGTGTAAATTATGAATGGAGTAGATTGTTTGTATACAAAATTTCTGAAAGCTACATGACTGTATCAAGGAACCGACATTTTACAATTATTCAAATATGAACATAATTCCTCATGTTCAGTTGATTCACTTTCACCAGAGAAATAATTTATGCAGCGATCATAAATGAATATTTTACGTTTCATAGGTGACATCTATGAACGAAGTAATTTCCCTAAATCTTCAATCCAGCAATAATGATATTTGATTTCAAACTAATCCTCATTATAATCGTTCTCTTTTGGTGGCGCATAATAATCATTCAACTCCGGAGAAAATATTTGTTCCGAATAAGAAGCAAATTTACATTTACTGCAAGCTTATTTCGTGAGTCTTGTAGTTATTACGTAATAAAATTGTTTTTTCTTATTTTCAATCAATTCCAATGCAAAAACATTAATCGATATATGTTATATAATATATTGGATTAATTTCAACTCAAAACAACGATGAAAATAAAATGAAAATAACAATGGCGCTCCGGGGCGACTTCATTGATTCCAGTGGCGCATTTGTTTTTTCAGCTGCAGAAAAACCCGGAAAAACCTGCAGCACCACATCATCTGAAGATCTTGATCTTCAAATTTTTCAAATTTGGAAATATTGTTCAGTGGTATAGGTCCTTTCGAATTATCTGTGTGGACAACACAGCAGAATAATGTGAATAATTCCTCACTAGTTGTGGATTTTTAGGAACAGGATATAATCCCCATAAAAACATGTCTAATCTGATTTTTTGACATTAATACACGCCTTTCTATCCGAATTTTTTTTCGGTAGTTCGATGAAGGTTGATCCGTTGCATATTTCTAATTTATTGACATCAACTTCTGATGGATAACTTTGGATAACGCATCTCCTGAGCCTCGTTCAGCAAACTCAAATATTTTCGTGAAAATCTCATCTTTGATATGTTTAGCAAACCAAACATATGAATCAGTCGATAAATCCATAATAGCATTTTTAGTATTGAAATATTGGAAATCATAAGTTCCATGAGCGTCGTCTTCTTCTCCCCATAATTGTTTTCAACAAACTCTCCACAAAATGTGGTATTGACTTTAATCAATGTGAAAATTTTCAAAATATTTCAAATTGTATATTTAGTATCAACATTGCACCCGTATGGAGACGGGTGTATGCTGGTTAATCATGATTCTGAAAGTGGCAATTCTCTTCATGTAATGTAATGTTGTGAATGCATTTTTCATGAATGTTTTCGCCTCAGAAAAGTAAGTTTCGACAATTTTTAATTATTATTCTATTTCAATCGTGTTTAATCTGTATTCAAGTTATTGTGTAATCGTGTAGCACTTCATTGTGAGATTTTTGAGATCAGTTCAGCGAAAATCTCACAATAAAGTATGACTTGAATACAAATTAATACAGTAATAGTTGAAGTAGAATATGAATTTGAAATTTTCGAAACTCACATTTCTGATGTGGATACATTTATAAATATGTTCTCGTTGATTGTTTTCAAGTATCGGCCAATTATATGAAATGTTTTAATCTTGTGATGTACTATTCAAAACCTTTGGTGTAGGAATGAATATAACTGGGGTTTTATTTCAAGATCAAACCGTTATTTTTAACACCTCGACAGTTGTTTCGATCACCTAGTGATTATCTTCAGGATAAAGATTAAACTGAAATGTTTAATTTTTTCCTTGAAGACGATCATTTGGTGATCGAAACACGTGTCGAGGTGTTGAAATAACGGTTTTTGGTGTTGAAATAAAACTCCAGTAATATTCATGTTTCAATATGTATCAAAGAGACTGAGTTAGCTTGTATAATGGAAATAATGCAAGATGAGTCCATCGAATCATGCGTTCCTGATGGCTGGAAATAATTGAAACAAAATAATTATTGAGATATAACGTATCGAGTATTATATTCCACGAAAAAGTCGTTTTTTAAAAAGAAAAGTTTTCGAAAGTGTAGTTCAAGGTATATTGAGATGAACCTGAGAGTGTCGAGCAAATGTAGTTTGCTAAATATTTCTGACATGTATCGCTCTTTGAGAAAATGAGCGGTTCAAGTCAGTTGAACGCTTCCATAAAATCCAAAACGAGCACAAGAAACGTCTTGAAGATGCCAACTTGATAGACAAAACTTGCGTTGAGAGAAGTGTTGTAGGTCTGTTGTTTGAGAGCCGTGTCTGTTTTGGATTCTTTATATTCTCGAATTGTTTGAAAAATAAATTGATGGATGTAGCCATTACTACGTCGTAGGAAATCATAATGAAGAAAAGAGAAATGAAACTTTCTATGTTTTTTACCACTTTTATTTGTAACTAACGTTACTTCAGTTTCGTCCTATACGGATATTTTCAAACTTATACAATAATATATACGTTAGTTACAAATAAAAGTGGTGAAAAACATAGAAAGTTTCATTTCTCTTTTCTTCATGTTTGAATAATTTATTCGATAGATATGCGCCGCTGACAACTTCAAGGGTTATCATAAAAAAGCTCCCTGGCTCACAGACGTCTTGAAAGAGATGATGTCAATCAGGTACAAGGCTCTAAAATGGTATAAGTCAACAAAGTCAACTGTCCATCTACAATACTATAAAGATATGAAAAATTATACAAATTAAGCCACCAAAAGGGGGAAACGAGCATACTTTGCTCACATTTATGACAACAAAAATTCTAAAGAGATGTGGAGAACTTTGAAATCTAATAATATTTTACCGCAGAAATCTTTTGATATTCCCGATAATTTGAAAAATCCAAACAAGATCAACCAATATTTTATCAACTCCATACCTGTTAGTGATCCACCGCAGGAAATACTCACGTTCTATGAAAATAATAAGCTCATAGATGGGAATTTTATATTCAGAGAAGTTGATGATCTATTTGTCTAACAAACATTATTTTCTATCAAAACTAAAACTGCAGGTTGTGATGAACTGAATATTGATTATATTAGATTATGTTGCCCGTATATAATATGTTATATAACCCATATTATCAATTCCTGCTTAGCAACTAATTTGTTTCCGACACTGTGGAAGAGTGCAATTGGAAGTCCAGCCAAAGGAATATCTCGAGTACTTCTCAATACTTACTACCTAAAATTCAGTCAGGTTTTCGCAAGGGATACAGCTGTACAACCTCACTCTTGCACCTTGTCGACCATATAGTTAGAGCCACAGGTCAGGGAAATTGTTCTCGATTAATATTATTGGATATTAGTTGGGTCTTTGACACAATTAGCCATAAACTATTATTGAGAATTTTATCTTATATAGGTCTCGCCGATGTGGCTGTTTCGCTCTTTGGATCATTCTTGGAAAATCGTCAGCAGAAGGTTAATATGGACGGAGTTGAATCCCAATATATTTCATTAAACCGTGACGTCTATTTTGGGTCCACTGCTGTTTGCCATATATACGTCGAATTCAGTCAAGAGTCTTCAGTACTGTAAAATACACCTATATGCTGATGACACTCAACTCTATTATAACTTTCCTCCACAAATGACTGATACTGCTTGTTGTCGAATAAATGAAGATCTCGAAGCTTTCACAGGGGCAGCCTCAAACCACTGTCTAATAGTAAATATAATGTCATTATTTTCAGCTCCAAAATCAATCGCAGTACTCTACTTAATGATTTCGATGTTAGTATAAATGAAACTTCTTTCACAACTGTTCAAGAAGCAAAAAGTCTGGGAGTTATCCTAGATGCCGACATCAGATTTGAAAAACACATCAATATACTCTTACAATGTGCATATTTCATGTTGAGGTCAAAGACATTTCTTTTCATTGAGGTTGAGGACAATATTATGAGAGGCAACAGTCCTTTCAAATTTTGATTATGCAAATGTGCTCTTTAGTCCATGTTTAACTAATCAATATGAATCTAAATTTCAAAAAGTTCAAAATTCTTGCTTGAGGATGATCTATGGCATAGTTAAATATGAGTAAGAGAAGAGTTCTTCATTCTGCAGTACTCTTCCATAAAGTCCTACTGACCAAAACACTTCTTTTTGAAGTAAAAATTATTATTATTATAAACGCTTTGATGTTCACTAAATTTTCTGCTCAGCAGAAAAATTCAATACCAGAGAAATATTTATAGTGTAACGTATTCAAAAAAACACTTCAATGTGAGATTTTCACTAAACAGTTTTACAAAAACGCAACACGTGTTTTGACATACAATGGCTTCTTAGGGCGTGTCTTTTCAGTGAAGAGAGGCCCAAAAAAGTCATTGTATGGCGAAACACCTGTTGCATTTATGTGAAGACACGCCCGAAGAAGCCATTGTAAGGCGAAACAGTTTTTGAGTTTTTGTGAAACTGTTTAGTGAAAATCTCATAATAAAGTATTTTTGAATACGTTACTTATGGATTTTCATCAAGTATAGGCCAATTCCATCATATATTTATAGTGTCCCATTTCTAACATACTTATACAACACGAGTCTCCTCCATTCATCGGAGGTAGTGGCGCTCTTATGTATCCTTAGCAATCCCATACATGAACTCCCGTCATGAATAGACCTGCATAAAAGACGAACACGTCAAACTGAATATTCAAATTCAATTTCGCATACGTATTCCAGGCACGTATCACAACATCACAATTTCATTAAATGTTTTCTCTGTGATACGTACTCACAAATTGAATTTTCTCTCCTACTGATCCAAGTTATTGAATCGAACATTCATAAACCGTTCAGACTTTCAAAAGAGGGCGAAGGTTTTGGCTGGTTAATTAGAACACTATATTTTATCATGCATTTCGATCCGTATAAACATTCTCAACGACGAAGCTCATATCATCTTTTTTTCTGAAGTAGAAAATGAGCAACTCATGTAAAAATATTCATTTATGTCACTAGTACAGAAAATATCTTTGTTTTGGCAAATGAAACCTCATGATTGTCCAAACACCCAATTTCAGTGCTCATAGGAATGACAATATTATGTTACTAATAGCAAAAAGTACTTCTGCCTTAACAGCTGTGTATTTCCAGAAATGAATGATTCAGAGACTCATATTTTTAGATTATTTTCTGTGACTAAAAAGTTTTTTTTTTTAATATTAGAAAAACTTGAGAGGAGGATTTAATTTTATTTATCGTGGATGCGCCTATAGTTGTATTATATCACCAAAATTGTATCATTATTTAGGAAACCACGAGATCGTGAACTGAGTTCATTGGTTTTCTGACTCATCTTTCGTTACTTGTTATCCCCAATTTTGGCACTTATACGAATGACAATATTTTGTCAGCAAAAAGAAAAAATTGCGCTGAATTCATTCCACTAGCCGTATTAATTTTGTGAATCAAAATATGTCTGCTATAATGATAACATTGAAGCCGTCATTAGGAATGCTACTTGTTTACGCATGTGAATGAATTCGTAGCATCAATAATAGCTGAGTTGGCAATGGTGCCGACTTAATTTGGAACCCCCTATAATCTATGACTAACTCTGAAGATAAAATAATGGGCCAAAACTAAGTTTTTTCTCCAAAACTGACAACTGCATTAGCAGAAATTTGGTTAAGTCTCCTAGAATGCGATCGGAAAATGAATCCACGTTTTTGTATCAATATAAAAGTGCCGGAATCGAGAATATATATAAGCACAGTACCATGGCTAGAAATGAGCTGAAAAAAAATTATTCTTTTTCTGTTAACTTCTGCTTGGATGTGTTAGTAGGTGATAATACTATCACTATCACTGTATTCATATATTTTTCTTCTCCTTCAACCAAACACGAATTGAGAAATTCCATAGGAGTTTGAGTATCGTACGGTGTATCCAAATGAATAAACTTCAACTTCTTCAAATTTCCAAAAGATTGTGGTATGGAGAACCGCTTTAAAAATGTTACAGGGGCTTGTAAAAATACAATGAAATTTCTAATCCAACAAATGAGATATATTTTGTTTCATGCAAAATCCATCATCCAACACAGGTGACTTTTAATCAAAACTCATCGACAATGAATTATTTCTCAGTAGAAAAATAATTTATTAGAATGCATCGAACGAAGTGTGCTTTACCAATCCTTTCGAATCCTTGTTTTTCATACTGACACAGATGATCGGTCACCGAACCAAAAGGAAACGTAGTTGTACTTTTGCGAGGATTTCTCGAAGAAAACATACATAGACGATGTTCCACAGAAAAAAAAAACATATTTTTGAAACTAGAACGTAACAATTATCTCCCTCGTAAAAAAACGAAATAGAAAATTCCATAATTAACCCAAAATAAATGAGTATAAATTTCACGTTATTCCAGGACAGGCTGCAAGTCCTGAACATTTTTTTTGATACACCATTCTCATCATATAGTTCATATAGGTTATAACCAACCCGTCTTCTGATAGTAATAGACAACGAAATTATATTTTCCAGTTTGGAGGTGTGATAGTTGACAGCATTACTCTGATGATGATTTTTTCACACTGACAGACCAAATATGTAGCTAATATCTCTTCAATATCTTACTTCGAGTTTGTTCCTGAGCAACCTCTCATTTTTTTCTTTTTGAACTTGTGAAGTTCAGCTGAACCGTCAGCTGCTCTGGATTTCGTAACTTCATTATGGTCTTCACCTATATAATGCCTACCGTCCTCAATCATTTATCTATCAAAATTGATAAAATAGCGAGTTTTGTCGGTGACCTCATGTCGAGCTGTCCTTAGTGCATATGGAATCTTGAGGAGCTAAACATCCCATTTTCTCTGATTAGTAGAAACGAAGTAAGCGAGAATCATCAACCCATTCTCTGGGATTATACTGTGGATTATATGACGCAATGAAAATAATTCGGACTCCATAATTTCTTATACTGCAACCTATTGTCACATATAATAATTTGAGGAGTACCAAAATGAGAAATAACCCTATTTTCTATCTTTTCATTCACATTGAAAGCAGTTGCTCTACATAGGGTGAAAGTTGAGGAGAATTAACTGAACGTCTTTGTCACTACTAATATATGTATACATATTACCTTGTAGACTCTTCGATAATGGACCTATGATATCCATGCGTAGGTATACATTTCGAAGATGCATCCATAAATTTGCATCTATACATTTCTGTTCAGATTTGACTCGAATACAAATTTCACATTGACGAATATATTTCGTTATATCGGCTTTCACTGCCGGCCAAACATACTTTTGAGCTATTCATGACCATTTTTCGGTGAATCATGACACACTCTGAGCATATTTGAAAGATGTTTCTTAGGAACTACAATTGTGGATTCCAACAGTAAGGTTCCAACTCTGGTCCTAACACTGTATCCAATAGTCGCTGGAGCTTCATGCAAACCAAATGGTATCTTTTTTAAGATGCCATTTGCTTTGCACGGACCTGGTATAGTGGAAGCTGTATGAGCACTATTAGAACCATCCATCTTGTCAAAAAACGGGCAATATATCCATCAAAAAGAAATATTTATCTACCGCCACATATCTTATCTAATAAAGATGAAACATATGTATGGTATATGCAAGGATGAGCATATCTTTTTCCAGAAACAACATTTAACTCACGAAAATCCACACAAAATCTATGAGCTCATTTGTTTAGAAACTATTAAGATCGGAGAGGAACATCCACTCGAAATTTTTTCGACAATATCATTATCTGAGATGTGATCTTTTTCCTTATCAATCAATTTCTGCATATGTAGGTACACCGGATAATATATCTGTTCGATTGGAGGGCTGTTTGTGTTCATTTCATGCTGAACTACATTTGTGAACCAGAATTTTGATAAATTATTTTGTGAAAAAAAAATTAACAACTTCAATCGATATTGTCTGTTGATCTGAACTCAAGTCATTCTTAGACTCATCTATATCAACTGAACTACAATTTAACTCTGAAGTAGAAAAATACTATTCGCCCTTACGTAAGTCTGATACTACTCTCATACTGACTCAAAAAGAAACTAATGATATTTAATTATGTCTCAGCTGAGGTATAACATATCATTCAATCAACCTCATCTTATTTTTCAAGTTGATCAGTATTTTAACTGTACCCATACATTGACTAATACTAGAACTGACATCAGTGCATGAAGATATTATTGATGAATTCAATTCAATTCCCATAGATTGTAATATCAACTACCCTTTATTGTTTATGAAAACTTGACTAGCCCAAGAATCCAGAAGTAGATGAAATTCTTTGTCATATATAGAAAATTTTATATAAGAACACTCAATTTCATCAACACTTATTTTCATTAAATTTAGTTTCTCGCGAATCAGCATATTATTTGATGGATCTTATTTTCGAATGAGAAGATATAGTTCGACCACCAATCTTGTCAGAATTGCGTTTACCGAAGCCCTTAAACTACTGTTTGAACTACGATTGCAAACTGCTCAACAATCGCGCTTCGTAAACCTAGCTTTACCGCAGGTATAACAATGCTTATTATTCGGACAAGTAATAACTAAATAATAACATGATAGGAATAACATGATATGTGCTGAATCGCGATATTCTTGCGTTTATTTCGATGTTCTAGGTATTGAGGAAGCTAAATCTCGCCCAGAAGAAAAATTGTGCAGAATGAAAGATATGTACGCTTGAACTGTAATTTTTGTATCTTCAATTCATTTACATAACCGTTGCAGTTCATATTCTGAGTTGATTTCTACTAAACCCAATTGCTATTGATGAAAAGAAAGTATATTTTGACGAATAATCTACAATCTAACGTTTTCTGGAACGTGTATCGAAATTCTATCGAACAAATTTGATATTACCGCTAAATATATTTCAATACCCTCGTATTGGAATTGGTGGTTTGACCAATCTTTAAAACCGACAACTACGTTTGTAGAAATTTGGAAAGCTCTCCTGTAATTGTCGGTGATCAAACCACCAACGTCGATAATAATAATAATAATTCATTTATTGACTACGTTATAAGAAAAATTATTTGTAGCAGGTCAATTACAAGATATATGTGACAATCAATGCACCTTATCAAAATTAATACAAATATGAGATGAATATATACATACATACATATATACATGCACATATACAGACACATGTAAAAAACAAATATACAGACAGGATATTACACAAATGAGATAAAAATAAAAAAGTATAATTAAGAATTATTGTGTCGACATATAGTCGGTATCTGAAAATATTCGTTCACCGTGTAGAGACTGGGAGCTATTAAGAGTGTTTTCATCTTGAATTTGAATTCGGCATAACTCAAATTTTTATAGTACTCTGGCAAAAAATTATAAAGGTTCAAATTTAAACTGTTTCGAGATGAAGTCTGTAATCTAAATCTTTTATTTAGAAGGAAAGAACCATGCCTAGTATTATATCTATGGTTTGTGTCACTTCTAGGATATGTATGACAATTTTTGTGAATCTCCAGTAAACTCAAATGAATATAAATAGAAGGTATGTTGAGTTTTTGAAAGTAATTTCGGCAAGAATCCCGAAGACCTAAACCGGCGACTATTCTTACAGCACGTTTCTGTAATGTCATGATTCGATGAGCATGTGTAGAGTTGCCCCATAACACAGTTCCATAAGATACATGAGAATGGAATAATGAGAAACATGAGATCAGAAGCACATCCGGACTAACTGATTTTTCGAGTCTCTTTAGCAAAAATAGTTGACTAGATAGTTTTTTTGCTAGGCAGTCAATATGTTCTGTCCACTTGAGGGCCTGGTCTAAGGTTATACCTAAAAGTTTCACGGAGTCATGCTGATTCAATATACTGCTCATAGTGAAGGTAATTTCCTGAGTTCTTGTCTCATTTTGTGTTAGTTTATTTGGTATCAGCCACTTATTTATATTTGGCAAAATTGACAAGTTTGTTTCTTTCAAATTTATTAAATTTGAATCAGAATGATAAAATGTAGCATCGTCTGCGAATAAAATACCATTAAAGTAATGAAGATGTTCAAATATATCATTAATGTAAATAATGGAAAGAAGTGGCCCCAGAACTGAACCTTGAGGTACACTACAAGTAATTTCCTGACTAGAGGATAATGTTGAACCATGAAAAACCGCGTGAACTCGTTGAGTTGAATATGATTCGAAAAATTTGTAAGCAATTCCTCTGACTCCATAATATTTCAATTTCTGTGATAATACCTGCTGCGAGATGCAGTCAAAAGCTTTACTTAGGTCACATAGAGTGCATATAGTGTGTTCACCTCTCTCAAAATCATCGACCACATCGCTCACCAGTTTCGTTACAGCGTGGGTGGTAGATCGGTTCTGCCTGAAACCATACTGATTTTCATTCGGAAATTTATTGTCCTCAAAATATTTCGCCAGTCTCTTCTTGACGATAATCTCTATAAGTTTCCCAATTATAGCAATAATTGATATAGGACGATAGTTTTCAGGTGAGTTTACATTCCCGTTCTTGTGAATTGGAATAATTTTGGATTTTTTGAAGATGTCAGGAAAAATTCCATTAATGAAACATAGATTCAACACAGAGTGTTGAAATAGGTTCTGCAATACTAAATTTGATTTCCTTCAATAAGGTACTATTCATTCCATATACGTCACAACTATGAGATCTTTTCATGTCGGATATGGCCTCAAGAACATCATTAGGTGTAGTGGGGAAGAGAAAAAATTAATTAGAATATGATGGCCGTGATTTTAAAAAGTCAGTTGCTGAAGCTGTGGTTGCGGGTAGTTGCTCTATCAGTATACCGGCGATAGTTGACAATGGAAAATTAATTTCAACAAGTTTTTTTATTGAGTCTGTAATAAAAAATGCGAGATTTTCAATATCAACTGAATGACACTCCAGTCCAATTCTTCAATCTGTTTTTTTAAATTTCGCCACCTTATACTTTGTTATTTTTCGAATACAAGTCTTGCCGGTTCTATGGTTAAAGGACGAACCCAGTTTGTTGAACTGACCTGGATGATCTGACAAACATGTTTCTAAAATTCCGGCTTCATATTCTCCCTTGTCGAGATTGGTCAATATATTATCGATGCACGATTCAGTCCCAGTTCTAGGGTCAATTCTTCTCACATCGTATTTACAAAATCGAAAGCAATATGTCGACCTAGAAGACAATAGAATGTCTACTTTAGATCCTATAGTAAACAGTATTCCGCAAGGATCTGTGCTGGGACCTCTCCTATTAATTTTTTGAATTTTTAGTTGTTGCTTTCATTTTATTTCATTGTAATTAAGTTTTTTGCTTGATATAATTTTTATTTTTCAGCTAATCTTTTTTAATTTTTTACAGATTGTTTCGGGAATTTTAAATCAATTTATATAATAGTAGACAATGGAAGTCCAAACTAATGAAAAGGTTACTTTATGTTCAACGTGGTAACGCTGATTTGCTTTCAAGATAAATCAGATTTTCTTAGAGCTGAAGGAACATTGTGTTTCATTTACCATAAAATGCGACATATTTATAATCATAGCCCGAATTTTTCAATGTATTATTTTCGATTCATTATCATTTTTTTATACGAATATCACTTAAAATTAACTGACTTTTACGATTTATTTCCGTCACATCACAAATTTGGAATCTGAAACAAAAATTTTTGTCTGCATCATTGAATTCTTCAGTAAAACTATTTCCAATGTCATAACAAAAATTGCAATGAGGGTTTAGCTATTTGTTTAGATATTCGATGTTCATGTGAATTATTCCCTGCCGTCATATGTCTAGCACTGTTTAATTAGGGGCATTCCTCACGAATCCACGAATACCTGGTCATTATAAGAGTACCAGTATCATACAAGTCGAATAACAGTGGCTGAATAATGAACAATACCAAATCAATATTTGAAATATCCCAAACGTTACTGAAATCAATATTCCATCGTGAACCCACGACATACATAATGTAATATAAGGGATAAACGGACTATATAACAATCTTCCAAGTATAAACTGTACGCCGCGCCGTTATCAAGAAATAACGTGGTTTTTCATTATCTACATTTATGCAGCACATTACTATTATTTGATCAACTGGATGTAAACAGTACGAGTATACATTGAATAAATCAAAAAAAGGTAGAGGTGATGATACCTACCCATATGAATATACTATGTATGGCATTGAAAGAATATTTATTGAATGAATATTATGGATTGACGAGGCTCGCCACGTTGGTCCGTTGAAAAGCCAAGCTTCAACTGTCCTTAAAGGGCAAACCTGAAAGTAAAGGTGAGGATTGGGTCTGCAACGGAACGCCTTAGAGAGTCTCGTTTATCCTTGAAATTAGTGCATCGAGTCTTTTGTCAATACCGCGTACACGGTGTCCATGTAGGAAAAAGTGTCTTCATCCCTACTTTCAGGCTTGTCTTTCGAGAAAAGTTGAGTGGTTCAATCTAGAACCATTATATTCACACTAGCGGCCTAAGCCGGCTTCACACGTATAGCGGAACAAAGTCTACATTTACATTTATTGTCATGCTGTCAAATTGGCTTGTCTTTGAAGTCTGATTTTCTTTCCGTATTTCTGAAGATATAAGAGCTGAAATTTTCACTTTCTAGAAAGATCTAAAATACTTCCGAACATTCGACAATATTCCAGAATGTTTCGGTGAAATCGAAATCATTTCGAATGTTCTGTGGAATTTTGAGATGTTGTGGTAGCCCACAAGGCTACCTGAAAGGTGTACTTTAAAACATACCATGACTTAAAATTTCACCCCTCAAAAAGTTTCAGATGAGTTCAAAATATTCGAGTCAATTCCAGAACATCTCGAAATAATCTGGAATGCTTGGGAATATTCTGAAACATCCAGAAATTTCCTAGAACATTTCAGATGATTGAAGCAAAGCGTACTTTTGAAGATCCAAGAGCTGGAAGTTTCACCCTACAGAAATTTTTGGAACAGTCCAGAATATTCTAGAGAATTCGAAAGCATACCACATAATTTCAGTACATACCAAAACATTCTGAAGTATTTTCAAATTTTATGGGAATAATCCAGAACATTCTGAAACATCTCAGATCATTGTGGCATATTCTAGAAAGTTTTCAAATGCTGTGGAATAATGTGTAACATTGTGGACTATTCGTAGCCTTTCTTTTATGGGTCTACCTTGTGATAGTGGTATATGAAGCAAGATCTGTCGACAACTTTCACACAATCTCATATCAACTATGTGAGTAAAACCGGGTACTCCAGCTAATAACTAATAATAATGACTTTTGAGAAAATTCAGTCAAACCAAAGTATGTTTACAACAATCAATATTAATTGTGCAATAAGTGACCTCCAAAATGATTCACTACATAAAACATAAGTAACGCAGTGATTACAACCCTTCTTCATAACGCGTCGATTCTTCAGGCCATTTGAATTCATTTTCTCGCGCGACAGCTACAATTTTGCTTCAATTCTTGAAGAACTTATTTCGAATGTATCGAGTGAACGGTAATTATAATTCGCATGAATTGCTGAAGTCAACTATCATATTTATTCGATACAGATCGATATCCTATCCATCTAGATAGCTTTCTGATTAACATATTCTATGTGACCATTATTTTGAATCTAAAAGAAACAGTGCTCCCAAACACCAGAATTGCAACATTCTTCTCCAGGCGCGTTTCCTCAATCAAGATGAAGTAGGCAGTCTACTCCAGAAAAGGCCAGCAAGAATTTCAACACTCTTCTCAAAGCGCGTAACACTAACCAAGTTGGCTGCTTCAGAAGATGAAATAGACAGTCGTGAAGATTGTTGCAATTCTGGTGTTTGAGAGCACTGCCCGTTTTGGATTTTTTCTGTGCTAGAGGTTCCAGTTCTACATTTCTTCATTTCCAACATTAAAATGGAACTGGTAAGCTTTCCTAAAAGATAGATATATGCCATCGCTGACTTTCTGTATACACATGGAAGGAATATAATACATAGTGGATTATTTTGTTATATCTCAAGGAAGTCAAGCAGTGGTTTTGATGATTACTATCAAGGTAGCATCATCGCCCAGACTTCTCACGAAAAACATCGTCATATTTCAAAACAATTAAAAACAAACATTAATAAATTGTGAATATAAACCATTCCGTTGAATTACTTCGTCCGTTGTTGAAACCGGTATAACAATCCGTTCGGTGGTTTTTGAGTTCATCGCGTTCAGACAGACGAACAGAAAGAGAGAGACACGACGTGGGACTTCATTTCATAATATATAGTGATTGATGTTATTGAATACATGCTGAAATATTCAGTGAAGAAGCGAAACTTGTTCGAGCTAGGGCTTACCGAGGTATTACCTTTCAACGTGTGATTCGTGGCACGGGTTGGACGACAGAAAGTGGAAATTGATTGATCGGCATCGCAGCTTGAATCACCGGTTCACACAGCGGTCGACTGATTGAGTGGAGCAAACCACCCACATCAATTCAACCGGTTACCGTCCCACCAATGATATTAATGATGACTGGATACCAAGATAGGATGAGAACGCAAAATGAAGCTATTTCATCATTCATAGAAAATACCCCGAATTTCCACCCATATATCGAGGTACTTTAAGCGAGATTGTGCAGCAGTTCCGGAAAAACACACACTTAAGATAAACAGATACTCATCAAAAAGTGCGCTCACCTCGAAACTCAAGTTTAATGTACTATTAGCTATTGAAGAAATTTCTACTAGGCCCACCAGGCAGGAAGGTACTGAACAGGAAATTTGTCATGATAAAAGTGATCAATCGAGTCATAAGATCAATATTCTTTTAAGACGATCTCAATGGAATGAAATATTCGGAATCAACAAGTCCCCAGCCAGGTGGATCCCTAGAAGGAGTGCTGCATGTCAGAACTCAACTCCATAAACGTTTTCATTAGATGACTTGAAAAGCAGAGTAAGACGAAGCAGTACAATATTAAAGAGTTGAAAGTATGAATGAGACACGAGTTTAGGTTATATTAAAAAGAAGTAATTCGAAATGCCAACGCTTTGAGCATTTATCATCAATGTGACTAAAATATGGTTAATTTTACAAGTCAAATGGTGTCATTATAAATCTCACAAACAACTTGCATTAGAAATTTGAAACCTAGCAGTTATATATAACTTCACATGCGCTTTAAAAATATTCTTGAAAAATTTTAATTTTTATTTTAGAAAACCATTGATAGTTCCACATCACAAATTTCGGTCGAACTGTATGAATATTTTTTTCGTTAAAAAAAGGAGACCAAAAATGCTAATCGACGTACCTGAAACTTACATTGTTTATTATTTCCTGATGAAAAAATTGTTTTCTCATGAATTAGAGACAGAGTGATCATCATTAAAATTACCCTAGATAACAAAATTAGGGCCGTTCACAGACGTTCCGAATCGAAGCGTCATTAGGGGCAGCATTCTAGAATTATGAAGTTGAAGTGTGACGAAACTTCATGACCTCTGCAAGCTTTGTAGGTAATCAGTCAGTCGAAATTAATACTTTGCAATGAATGGACCTCCTTAATATGGATTGAGAAAAAAAGATATTGTTTCTGTAGTGTTGTATATAATATGTGAAAATGAAAAGAGAACCCCGCGAAAAATACGGGTTGAGCAGTAGAGAATCAATGAACAATGCTTCGTCAGGGAAACTCAGGGAAAACAATCCAGATTATAGAAACTATAATAATAATTTATTTCGCTTGTTAAAAAGTACATAACAGTGTATAATTCTATCAGTTCAATAACAAGAAAAACGTCATAAGTTCCTGTGCTTTTCATATACATATATTCACACACAAGTATTTATCTAAATATTTTAAAAGAATTAAGAGAAAAAGATGAAAAATATATGTAGACACATAAAAGTAGCGGCATACTACAACAGTAAAATTGAAGTCATGGTTATAATTAAAAAGTTCAAAATAATGGCAATGTCGAATAGTGACGAGAACGTTGAAGAAGACAAAAAAACACCTAACCTAAAATTCCTTAAGGGTGTAGCAATTTTTTTCTATGAGATCAGCTTTCAGTCTTGATTCAAAAATATTTTGGTCCATGAAAAAGGTGGCTTTTTTGGTATATTTGATGATAACATGGGATCGCGTTCACATAAATACTATATCTTGGGAATAATTTTTGAGTATTTGTAAATTGAAAAAATGCTCAAAGGATTTTCTCGTTTGAGAAGTTGAAAATTCAAAAGATGGGTGAAGAAATAACACTACACGTTGACTAAACTGAAACTGAGGAATGACAGTCAAAATGAATTTTTTTAACTTCAGAAACAGTAAATCTGTTTTATACATAACGTTATTTATTTTTCAACGTTCGAGATTCATTCAGTTGTTCGTGAGTTACTTGATTATATACACCAGTAGAATACAGCACTTTCATCCTACTTTTAATGAACCATTAAATGAATAAAAAGTATAATAACAAAGGTCTGTGTAAACTTTACAGTGTTTGATAGCCGTTAGTTGAAATCATGAAGCTCGTAGGATTGTTCTGATCGAAAGACGACCAATTGAACAGTTATATCGTTTTATCCATAAAATTTTATTAGAAGGTAAAAGTAGATTGCTTTAGTTCACTTCACTTTTGAAATGTGTATATTTCATCATTCAACAAAATGTCATTGTGAAATAAAAAATGTAACTTTCGAATCGTATACTATTTTCTCTCGATTCATTTTCATTTACATAGTTTTCTTTCTTGACCTGTCGTCTTCCTGTCTCTTTTTCTGTACTTTATCTCATGATTTTTTGTCTCACTACTTCTACATACTTCTATATACTTTATTTTTTCAATTACATATTTTCAGAAATTGTGAATTTACTTGTGTGTGAAATCAAATTCAATTTTTTTATTCTATTCAACAGTCATCATCAGATCTATGAATACCAACAATTATATCTAATAAAACTGCTCAAATCAGACTACAGATGAAGAATATGGAAATAATCTCCTAAATAACTATACAATCATTATACACTGAGACAAATAAAGTCCCATATCATACGTTTTTTATTCAATGTCTTTATTTGAAATTTGGCATAAGCATCGATGTCTTCTTCGATTGAGATGGATAATAACTAATAGATGTCAATCATATGATTCAATTATCTGTTAATTTTTTTATCGAGGGTGGGGTTCTTTGTCAAAATATTGCAATAAAGTTTTATCAATACAATTTTCAGCAAAATGCAGAATAGAACAAAAGTACTCAAACTGAATGAAACTTTTTTTGTATTTCATCAGTTCGGACTTCCATTGTCTGATATAATATAAATTGATTTGAAATCCCTGAAAAAAATAAAAAGATTAACCGAAAATGACAATTTTATTAAAACAAAAAAC
>NW_019290221.1:28476-47442 GCF_000500325.1 Leptinotarsa decemlineata
GTTATTTGTTTTCAAATTATGGATTACCGGTAAAAGCCATGTGGTTGAAGAACAAAGAGAGAGACACAAAACAATTGACAATGTCAGCTGTCATGTAATTCAGTTAGAAAAGGTGTGTTTGTTTGTAGATGATGAAACTATGGAACAAAAGAGAACTATTATCATACATCTGCTGTTCTGTATATGGTGTATACAAAATTCAGCAAAGAATATGATCAGGTTTCACCATCATCAATTGCTCATGAAATTATCAAGCTTTGGCATTTCGAGGAGCCTCCAATATCTCCTGAAATCATATCTTAGTGAGAGAAAATTATGTGTAGAATACTAAGTAATTGAATCGTTTATATTCAATGCAACTTTCGGAGTTCCTCAAGGTTCTAATTCGAGTCCACTATTATTCCTTCTGTTCGTTAATGACATTTCTGATAGTATGAACTCTAAACATTCAGTTTCTGCTGATGCTTTCTCAATATAATTTTTCAGTTTATCTACATTAATATGTTATTATTTTATACACCTCATTTTTCGCATCCCACAATTTGAAAAATTAGCCTCATCGCTCCATATAATTTTTCTATAGAACTTTGGATCTTGTCTGCATTTATTCATACCCTACCGACAAAACCCCAATCGTTTCTTAGGGTCACCAGGTTCTAGTGTTTGCACAGCAAAAAACGCCGATTAGGTAATTCACGATCGGGGAACGAATTGCTGTAGTATTGAAGTACTCAACATATCACATTTTTCCTGATGGGAAAACGGCATTTCGAAAAATATTCGAAAAGTAGTTGAGAGTTACAATAATATATGACATTGTCATGATATACTCAAGAATATTTGACAAATAGTATTTCAACAAAGTTTCATGGCCTTTTCCGAAAAATAGCGTTCTCAAATAACAAAAGTGAATACTAATACGCCTATATTGAAATGCATGGTTTGACCAGAAATGGTAACGATATTAGGTGGTAACATTAGCCATTACCTCCAATTAACTTACTCCAAAAAGTAGTCTGATAGTAAAACGTAGATGGTAGCGAAGTTGTGTTCATTGAATGCTGAATTTTTTATTCACATCGCAGATTTAATATGTTTCTGAATTCAGGCAAAACATTGGCTCGCAAAATTGATGTGGTAGTATTGTGCATATAGTTGTACCTGTTGGTATGTTGAGTTATTACTATATTGAGTGCATGAAAATGGAAAAATGGTTTACATTCTTCAAGACAGAATTGAAATGATTGTAATTTATGGAGAAGTTGGAAAGTGCGCACGAAGGGCGGCATGTCTTTTCAACGAAAGATATGCAAATTGTAATGAAAGTCACCGGTATGTGCTTGATTAGGTGAATGAGTCATACGAAACTGGTTCAGTGACACATAAAAAAAGAAATAACCTCAGATTTCTACATAAAGCACCTCAACTTGAGTTTTGGGAACATTTACTGCAGAGCGTATGAGCTCCTTACGATCAGTATAGAATAAAGAAAATAACTTTTGTCTAATTTCTACTTAGTTTATCATGTGTTACGACCGGTTTCGGTTTATTAGACCATTTTCAAGTAAATATAAATATCTACAGAATAAATAGGTTATCAATAGAACACCTTACTATCAGTATCAGAACAGACAGGAATGTCACGTGGGACTGTAAGAGAAACATCGAAAATGCATAAATGTCATCCTTATGAAATACAGATTCTTCAAAAGCTGCACGAGGATGATTACGGTAAAAGAATAGAGTTTTGTGAAATCAAATATCATCGAGTCAATACCATCCCTAATTTTCTGTTAAGCATCTGTTTCGGCGATGAGTATTCATTTTTTCTGAATGGCAGTGTTAATAGACAAAATTGTCTGTATTGGAGTGACGAAAACACACATATTTTTCGGGAGGGGCATACACAACACCCACATAAAGATAATGTTTGGGTTGGTATTCTTAGAAATGCTATTATTGGTTTATTATTTCTGGAAGAAAACTTGACTCGCAATATGTACCTTGAAATGCTTGAAGAGACTATCGATCCTCTCATAACTCACGAGCTAGAGAATCAAATGAATGCAGAAGGTAATGAACTTTTGCAAGAGTTTCCGTTACATTTTCAGCAGGATGGTGCCTTAACTCATTATTTTCTTCCCATCCGACAGTGGTTAAACGAGATATTTCCGGATAGATGGATTGGCAGAAGGGGAGGAGTTGAATAACCTCCGAGATCACCGGATTCAACACCCTTCGATTTCTTTTTTTGGGGGCATCTCGAATCCGTTGTTTATAAAACACAACCTTCTGATATTGTCAAAAGCCATATAAATCGTACCATCTGAGTTAACCCCCAAACCGCGAGCCATTTGAGCCGCGACAATAATGAAAAACTTAAAAGACTATTTACAACAGCATGCCAGTCAATTTTTTGTGAATTTTTTCGTAATGTAAGAGGGGAGTTCGAAAACATACTTTATTACTGTTGAGAGCAAAATGGACGACATTTCGAACATTTTATAAGATAAGTGTAAATAGATTTTATGTTTGAAATGTCTTTCTCGAAATTTAAATTTCATTTTGCGAAAGGACAATAACCAACAACTGAAAAATCCCCCGCATGATACATTTATTCCTGTCATTCAAGAGTTGGAACGGTGCCACCTAATCTTCCAATCATTTTTATCAAAAGGAATCAATACCATAATGCATCTCAGAACAGGCAAATTTTTATAACATGTGTAAGTTTAGAATACTTTTTTTCGGAAACTGCTCACCAAAAAATAAAACCGTCAGGATATCATTGAAAGCAGAATTGAACGCCAATCAAAATAATATGTCACTTGACACCCCTTTCCATTTAAGATACTGAAGGCAACATCTACTTCTTCTTGGGGATTGAACCACGAAGGCTACAAATAGTCTGTGAAAGTGTCCCCTTTGACTATAAAATTGACCTGTTTTTTCGATTCCTCATTTTATTTACTGGAAGGAAGATATTGAGGATAGGAAGTTTTCAAATTGACACCCTGTATATGTGCTTTACACTCAACTGATGTGTTATTTTTCAAATTATTCAAAATGTGATTATTCAAATAATTTATTTCATCACTATTTTATATTTTATCCCTGTTATAAACATTCTTGTTTTTCTAGATCAATGAAAATCATTATTATTATTATGTTTTTCAACGTGAATGATTTAATCGACGTTATCATTTTTTGGCTTAACGATACAATTTGAAACATTATTTATATACTGAATGTATGAATTGTTTTTGATATATTGATAAACATATGTGAAGTTTGGAAAGAAACGGCTCATAGTCGTTGGTAGCGTGCAATTTGGTTTGATTTTATGGAACGATAATTCAATATTGAGTTGGGTATAAACTCATTTGTGTATGGCAAGTAATTTGAGATGAGAATTCAAATTCATGATAATAATTTAACAATTTTCACAATAATTTCTCAATTCCAGGCGCGTTTCGCTAACACTGTAGCTTCATCGATAGTACTTCAACGGGTCAGTCCATTCATAATGAGATTTCAAAGCCTACGTGTATATCTGGAGACTTCGACCTTCTGATTTCCTGAAATAACTTTAAAATGAACTTTGAACGAATAGTTAAATGTAAAACCGTAAATTTTCCAAAGTTCAAGTGTTTCCCGCTTTACAGAAAATATATAAGTCCGTAGAACTGGCGACGCTATCACGCTACTTGAGAATCTTGAGGAATATTGATCACAAGACAGGACATATTGCACATAGGGGTTACATTATTCAATCGAAGAGAACATGAATAGTTTCTTTAAGTATTTTGTGACTGAAATTACTCTTGTGAACACCTCCTACTGTGAAGCTACATAACCTGCTCTCTCTCTCTCTCTCTCGTAACTCATNTCAATTCGGAAGATTCTAGTGTTCGATTTTAGGTTTACTTTCTCCTGAAATTGTTATCAAAGAGTGCCCAAGTGGCATGTTAGACAGAAAAAAGCATGCTAGGTTAGTATTTTACTCATTTTAGTGAGACATCTATGATCTCTGTAACAACTTTCAACATCGTCTTTTAGACAAAATGACTGCCGTTGAATAATGTCACCCAAAAAATTAATCGGATACATACCTGAGCCATAAACGCCTAGACTCGCGGTAGTAAATATTATCTTTCTTTGTCTCATCCATGGAACTTGAAGGGTAAAAAGTAAAACACATGTACTTATAACATCGATTACGTTTCAGTGCAGTATGGACACCTGGTGTGTTTCAATGGAACTGACCGTGCTTACTCATTGGAAATCTAAGAACAGGTATAAATTAGTCATGTGCTATTCTGGTTGCTCTTTTGGTGCTATTCTGATTCATTAACCGATACTTCCATTATAATAGTTATTTTATATCAATGAGAAAAGTATATAATGACAATGAAGAGGTAACAAGGTGAAGGCAAAATTGACGACGAAATTGTTCTACAATATTGTTTTACCTAAATTGAAAGGCAAGAAAAAAAAGTCATATTCAGTAAAAGTTATAATTTGCATACTAACAGTGTCAGGCCTTTCACGAATAGTTTCTGAGGAGTGCAAGGGTCAGGCGGGAGGAAGGGAAAAGGTGGAGCTTGCAAGTAGCCGAGACATGCGCACAAACACAATATCAGTACAGAAGCAACTCGACAGTGGTGGCATAGATTTAGTACGTGGTGGTACGGTGGTACTTAAAAATCATTGTAATCGTGTGTTTATAGGTTTGCGTTTGGATTAATTGCTGTTTTATTTCGGTTCAGTTCAGTTCGTAAAGTATAAGTTGTGCTTGGTATTCATCAAAAGACAAATACCTAGAAGGTTGTTGGACGTTATGAATATGGAAAGCAAACGTTGTTGGAGAGACGTTGGTCCTAAAAAAAGAATGAGTTTGAGTATAAGGCGAATTAATGCAAAGACAAGAATCGCTAGGCTATCCAAATAAAAGTAAGTAAAAATTTTTGATTTTCAACGGAATACTTTTGTGAACCGAAACTAGAATTTCATTGGAGAAATGAAAAGTTTATAAAGTTCAACTTAATGCACTAGGGCGTGAATTAAACTTTTTGTACTCACAAAATATCATTCATGTGTTCCATAAATATTAAATATGGCTCTTATTCTTTATTATTTCAGGTCCAAAACAAACATGTAACGGATGAGTTACCATTAATTTTGGAAAATAATAAGAATAACGATCCAAATATAGAAAATATATCTGCAGATCAAATGGGAAGCGATAACAGAGAGATGTCATCATCAGATACAAAAACCCAAATGGATGGTAAAACCAATGGATGTAAAAAAAGAAATTTCAAAGACACTGTTGAAAAAGAAATTATTTTGGTTGGGAAATGAATTATAGATATCGACCATTTTTTCAATGCACTGAAAATAATTTCACTTCCAGAAAATCATGATCCCGGTACGGAATGCACTATGCAAAATATTGTTATTATTGATGAACGTCGTTCTGGATTCGCATCGACTAATACATTGAAATGTAACATGTGCAATAGATATTACAATATAGAAACTAACTATGATGCCGAAGGAGTGAATGAACAAGCGGTTTTGGGGATCATGTCAATAGGATTGGGATACAAACATGTTGAAAAGATCGCAGCAACATTAGAAATTCTTTATGGATCCTATCGAACATACGATAAATTTTACAATAGAGTTTGTGATAAGATAGAGGAGAAATCACAGGAAGTGATAGATGAAGCAATAGAAGAAGAAAAAAATTGCTATTGAGTCTGGAAATATTAACGGAATTCCATTTATTACCGTATATAAAATGCGATGGATTTTGGGCCAAAAGGTCATATAAAAGCAACTATACGTCATTGTCTGGTTGTGGTGTGGTGATTGGTGCAAACACTAATAAAGTCATTAGCATGGGGGTTAGAAATAAATATTGCGTTATGTGTAAAAAACATGAAAATAAAGAAAGTCAGCCAAAGCCCCATCGCTGTTTCAAAAATTGGATGTTGTCTTCAAGTGCCATGGAATCGGATGTAATTGCAGCAGCATTTCAACAAAGTTTGGAAAAGCACGGAGTAATTTTTAAAACGATGATTGCGGATGGAGACAGCTCCTGTTATCAAAAGTTATTGGAACGCGACCCTTATGCAGAATACAACATTATAGTGGAAAAAATTGAATGTAGAAAGTATCTCCTAAGGAATTATGTCAATAAGTTGGCAGATATTTGCCAGAACAAACATGCTGGCCCTGCAGTTTTGAGAAAATAAATTAAGGTCAATAAGCATTCCAAAAGTTTATTATATAATGTCGATACGAATACTGTTGAACAATTTAATTCCATCATTTGTAAACACATAGGTGGAAAACGGATCAATTATTGTTCAAGATGATTCTTTCAAGCAAGATGTGAAGCTTCTGCTGTGGAATGGAACACAAAACATTTTGTGTCCATTTTATCGCAGTCGCTAACAGGTAGAATGCCTGCACTATAAAAAAAATTGAGGAGAGATACACACGTCGTCGCAAAATTTGAGTTAAAAAGAGGGCCTGGCAAAAAAGTAACAACAAGGATTACGGTGAATGTTGCAAAAAAACAGTACGGAACTGAAATCTCTTCGAAACAAGCCGAGATACGTGGATATTCATCAGTCTCAAGGTTAATTCACAAGTGATTGATCCACCTTCTTCTTTTTTAGTGCAGTCAATGGACTTAGGTCATTCTTGCCACCCCAAATATGAGATGCAGTCCTCGTAGTTCTAATTCCCTTTCAGTGGAAGAGCTTCATGAAGCAAGAGCCGAATCGATCCCTCTACGAAACCCTTCTTCACAGCTTGAGAAATGTTTCTTATGGAGATTCTGTGAAACTTGTTTTTCCTTACGAATCAGTAGAGTTGTCCTGAAAATCTAGAGAAGAAAATTGGATTGGATGATTTAGGAAACATTTGCTACATGAATAACATTTTACAAGTGTTGTTCATGACGAAGAATTTCAACAACGAGGTTTTAATGATGAACGAGAACGGAAATGTTTCTACTTATTCATCAAACTCAAACACCTGTTCATGCAGCTGCCGTTTCGTAAGAATGTATCATCTTTTCCTCCAACCGATTTCCTGGAGTCTTTGAAGTCCACTAGATACTCGTTAGGAAAACAAGAGGATCATTTCAAATTCTTGGGATTCTTGTTGAATACTCTTCGTGAGAAAAACAATAGCAAAATCAATACTCCTGACCGCTCTGGATTGAATGATTTCATACAGTCCATCTCATCTTGTGTTTGTAAATCTTCTGCTAGAAAAATCCTCACTCGTTTACTTTGCAGTGAATGTTCAAGAGGTAGTGAAAATTATGTGAATTTCTGGAACTTCATCTAGCGTTTTCTAATATGCCTAATAACCAGTCCGTGCAAAGGTTATTGTTAAATCATCTGAAAATGAAATTTTTAACAGGTGATGATCGACTGCATTGCCAAACATGCGCCAAACTAACTGACTGATATGAGGAAACAAGTATATCTGAGGCACCAGTCAATCTTAGATTAACACTGATGATATTCAAACAAGACTCAACCTCTGACGGAAGCAAAAAACTCTTTCGAAGGTTCGAAATAGCTGAACATTTCAATCTAGCAGACCACTGTTATAATATTCATGCAGTCATTGTTCACTGTGGTTCTGGCGTTGAATTTGGTCATTATTACGTCTTGGTCAAAGACGAAACGGGCTGGTTTAAGTTTGACGATAGTCGTGTCACAAAGCGTTCTGGCGATGTATTGAATCTATTGGAGTCTCTGGAGACACTCTACATTTTGTTTTATGAGAGAGAGAGAGAGAACATTGACAGTTCAAGATCTTCAGATGATGTGGTGCTACAGGTTTTTCCGGGTTTTCCTGCAGCTGAAAAAGCAAATGTGCCACTGGAATCAATGAAATAATTTTTATTGTAATTTTCATTTTTATCTTCGAAGATAAAGTTCGATAATTGATTGTTTTACTGCAAATAAATTGATTTGATAATATAACTTTCTCATTTTTATTTTTAAACTCCCCAAGTTGTGACTGTTACGTTTCAATTTAGCACTAGATGAAAACTGCTCCTATGTGACCTTTCAAAACACTACCTTACCTTTTAAGATCTTTATTCAGAGGATGTTAACAATGTAATTCAGTTACAAGTTGATTTTATTCCTTTAACATCATAGTAATGGGAATCTTCCGTTCCATAGAAAACCATACCTGAAATATACTAGAATATATGTATGCTCCCTGACTAAATGCTTTGATCAGTACTTACCATTCACTTCGCAATCGACGTTGTAGATCCGAAATTCCTCGCTAGGTTGAAATAGTTGTTATTGCTTGTTTCTCAGTTTACTTCACCTATCATTTTTCAGCCGTTATCTGCCTTATTCTCTATACCTTTCCAAAAATATTTTTTGCATAGATTGTTATTCATCACTTCCAGAAGGATTACTACATATTAGAGCCATATCGCCTGAAAAACAATATTAGTTAGCTCTGAATACTGTTTGATATTTTCGGTAAATATTCTGCATAACATGAATGTTCAAATATTCGTACTGAACGGGAAAGATGTGGCGACTTACCTTATATGTTTATATTCCATGGCATGGATAAGGATCGGTAAATAGTTGAAAATAGGTTGGAGTCAATATTTTTGTAAACATTCAATAACAAGATTAAGAGACAGCTGTTGGTTGATATCTGCCAAACTTTCGTAGTGTCGTTCCGACGACCTACACCGAACTAGTTCTACAGTTGTTCACGGGTGAGGGATTGATCGGTTACTCAAATTGTTAAGGGTTGTTTTTGGGTTGCATTGCTTTGAGAAGGAGTTTTGATGGGTCATGGACTTGTTGATGATGTCTCGAGTGGCTGTGGTGGAATTGATAGATTTATGATGTGCACAGCGCCCCCTTGGTGCTTGTAGCGTAGATTTGACACACTGTGGCAACAACTGGATAGCTGTCAGATGTGGCAGTCTCTGGGATATCAGGGTGACCTTCGTTGAGCTTGGTTGAGAGTTCAAGTGTACCATCAGACTAATTTGTAGGATATATATGGTTGTATTTGAGCCATCCTTCACGGGGATTATTTCTACAAGTCAGGATTGTATAGTGGAAGACTGATTGGTCATTTTGGTGTGGATATTTGCAGTCTGAAACTTAAACTCTTTTGAGGATTTGTGGTGGTTACCGAACTCATGGTGCCAGCTGGAAGGATTTCCGGAATCAGATTCATAAGAAACAGAAGGCCCTTAGTCACTCATCAAGTCCCAGTAGGACTTCCGTGCAGAGCACCGCACACGAAGAAACGTATAGAAAACCCCTTGGCCAGGGTTTTTTTTGGGGTCCTATTTGGTGATCCATTACTGGTCCAGCTTGTTGTGCCCTACACGGTGATCTATCTTGGTGGTGCTGCAGGGTGATCTATCTTTGCGGTGCTAATGGGTAATCCATCTCCGCCGTACTACAGGGTGATCCACCTCCGTCGAACTACAAGGTAGCCTAACACCATATACCGGGTGGCCCAAAAGGAGCACGCGAGTTATAATTGGTTTATTTGAATATTTGTGTAATACTGAGTTATTTAAATAATTGTTTGCCCTTTTGATTATTGTTACCTGTTTGATATAGCGATTGCCTTTCTGGCTGAATTCACTGCTAGTTGGCAAAGTGTTTGTCCCAATTTTGACATGAGAATCATAATCTCCGACCCCAAGAACACCTAGATACCAAATTTGATTCGAATCGGACTATAATCACAAAACTCGTTCGCCATATGAAGTCTCCATTTTGTTTTTTCAGTTAACAAAAATTTCATAATGCATTGTCACCGGGATTATGTACACCTGCAAAATTTCAAATCAATCGGATGATTAGAACTGGGTCAAATTTAGCTTGCAATATTTCTTACATTTTTGGTTAGTTTTTTACCTGCAAGTGAACCTAATCCTAAAAGCTTTTATTTATAAGCTAAATATACGTTATGCGCTCTAACCCGTAATTATAATTTTGACCACTTCCTGTGAAATATTCAGTACTAAATATTCATTCCCAATAATTTCGGAATATCCCATTTACATTTTATTGAAGAAATATTAAAATATGTATTCACGCACCGCTGTTCTAGGGGCGTGGCTACTACCGCAAACTTTCTCTGATTATTCTATCGCGCCTGAATTCAGTCAACTAGCGATGATCTGATGTGAATAATTTGCCTAACTAGTGGCGTTTGTATGAATTCAATTTTGCAAAATATGATCTTATAATTATTTTTTTTTTGAAAACTGAGTGCCTTATTGTAAGCTACATAGGCATTGTAAGGTTCGGACGAAGACATATTTGAATTTTTAGTAAGCATTATCCTGTGCAGAAGTTCAGTAAAACTCCTTCAAACAAGACATTTAACACAATAATATTTGGAAAAATATTTTACTTTATCAAAAAATCTCTTCGTCCAAACCTTCCATGCCCTTTTCTGAATATAATGAAATGAGCAGAAATCCTTCAAACATATCTGTCATTACACATTTTGATGAAGCGCACGTGTCTGTAGGCATATCCGGCAAAACCTGGCCTCTCACTCTTAAAGGTATGAATCACACCGTGTGATCCTTAAACAGATGTATGAACACAAAATTAGCTTACTTCGCTCGGCAAGCGTTCGATCGGTTGTTTACGTACATCTACTATGCGTTCGATAATAATGAGGGTGAATTCAATGAATACGATGACATCAAGTGTCATAATTAGTTTTTTGGCGTTATATTAATTTCTGGTGATTGTTGTTGTCACTTCTGAAAAAATACAGAAGTATTAAAGTTATTTGTTCACAAAACAAAGCGATTTATTTAAGATATAACTTCAAAAAGTTATGGGCCCAGACTCACAATAATTCGGTTTGTGAACAATTTTGTATCTGCTCTTATTCGTAAGCAGCTGACAAAGATTTAGCGAAGCATATTGAACCCCTAACCAGTTAGTTAGAATGGCTCATGTGGAAAAGAAAAATCCGCGATCTGCTAGACTATCATGAAGGTGCATTGATACTATTGATGGAAAAATGGCAAAATCGTCCCTATTACCAGAAGGTGCGTCGGAAGTTTCGATCAAGAAGTATAAAGAGAAATTTGATCTATACTGTAAGGCCAACAGTTGTGCTAAGTCAGTGATAATATCTGCGATAACTGACGCCGTCTATCAGAAGATCATGATTGAGGAAATAGCCTACAAAACCTGGGAAGCGCTGAAACAACTGTTTGAAGCTACATCAAAAGATCAGTTGTATCATATGTGAAAAAGTATCATGAGGGAAACGGTCAAGAGATGACATTCAATGACGTTTGATATTTCCCAGATATTTTAGAAAATCTATTTTCTGTTTTTGGCAGCAAATGATAGAAATCATAACAGTCGTATCAGATCAACACACCTAAAGAGTGTTGGTTTGAGGTTGATAGTGTGCAGGTATTACAAGGTACGCGAGAAGTAGAAGAAACCCTATATAAGGCAGCCCTCAAATCAGTCATTCCAGAGCATAAAGCTGAAGTTAACATAACTATGTCAGATAATTCTCTCCTTCAGTTGTATCACGAGAGATGAAGTCACCAAGATAAACGATATATAAAAAAGCTGCTACAAAATGAGCTGGGTATGAATGTGAAAACAGGGTAAGAGATCTCTGATAGCCCTGTATTCACGGCAAAGCTCATCGTCTGCCTGTGCTACCTTTCTCGTGCCATTTGGCACGTGCCATTTGGTACTTGTTCTATGCTAGTGATGCTGGTGATTGTTGTTGTCACTGCTAAAAACATAAAAAAGTATTGAAGTTATTTGTTCACAAAACAGCGAGTTATTTAAGAGATAACTCCAATAGTATTTAAAATATTTGGTAAGGTTACAAAAATTATCATTTTTGATGAGATTTTTGTTTGTTCGTCATCTCAACTATGTTCCAAGAAATATTCAGGACACATTCTCACTAACATAATGATGCCTTCTTCAGCACCAGTCAATCTCAAATGTTTCAAGAAAAATGTCTGTATCTCAATTACAATTCTGATCTAGAAAAAAACTTCACCGATCATATGTGAACACACTCATTAGATTCCTCGTAACATATATTCATAGTCAGAGTTGTAACACCTTTTACAAAACCCGGTATTCCTCAAAAGTGTGTTACACTATGATTCTTACCTACGCTAGCGCCTTTGTATATGGATAGTCTATATACAAAGCTAGCGCTGTAACTATGTCTGATCATTTTGTCAAATTCCCTTTGGGCAACCTTTCTGAACTTTATATGAGGAAAACAGTACTTTTCTTCATACAAAGCATTTCGGTTAGGTTTCTTATCGTATTCAAACCCAACATTATTCTATACCTTATGTGAACTTGTCTGTTGTTTGAATTTCCATCCTGAATTTGATTGCAGCCAGAGAATTCAAGAACATCGATTCTCTTCAACTCCAGCGTATCCTTGTCCATTATTAATACATACTCGTAGATGAACTTGCACCAATGACCAAAGAGGTCTCGTCACTGTTTTCTTCAGTAAAATGATACAAAAAAATCTAAATCCCCTCGTTAACTCTTGAACGATAATTTGGGATATTGAACAAACACACAAAATTCGTACTTCTACACTAAACGCACAAAACCAATATTTTTATTAGTGACACCCGCTCGCTATGAATCTCCCGCGAAATGAATCCTGTTAACATATCTAATTTAGAACTACTTAATAAAGTTTCAATGTATTCAGCAGATATCGAATCAGAATGTACCTGTTACAAATAAAGTTGTTCCTTTCTCTGCAAAGCATTTATTTATCCGAGTTAAATAAGCAATTACAGGCGAGTTGGTTGTACACAAAAAGATAGTTATTAGTTAATTATACTTATCAAGCAGCAACTTGTCTTTTCGTCATATCGGCAATGCAATCAAATGAATATCTTACAATAGAAGTACGATCATAAGCACGCACGATACACATAGCAAACAAAACAAACACCATAACAAGTGAACACAGCCAGAATAAACATCCAATGATAGTACAGGAGCCGGTAAGATATCGACTTACACCCATCTGATTACCGGATGAGACATTTTTTTTTTATTTTAACAATTAATAAACACGTATATGATAGCTTGCCTATCGCAAAACTGTCATGACTATTTTTAATCGAATTAATTTCTATCATTTTTTTCATCACCTTCACTCTAATGATAACAACCAAAATCAGTCTAAAATGTTAGTTTTTTATATTATGGAGAATATACCTAGGTAGGCTTGCCTACTTATATCCGGTCATAACTGCCTGGCAAGCTGGTCTGAAAAGGTAAAACAATATACGTAACTACACCGAGCTGTTAAAAAATCGAAATTGGAATTGAAATGAAGATTATTTTATGAAAAATATTATATAGCATAGAATAAAAAAGTATTGCCATGCGGTGAAGTTTAAAAATCGGAGCAATTGAATTCCTGCGAGAGAGAGTGTTAGAGCATCCTGAGTCTGTGCGATAGAAGAGGATACAACAAAAGTTTTGATGAACAAAAAAATACAGTTTTACTCAAGATAAAACGATATATTTTTGGACGATTATTGGCAGTTAGTATAAAAACAAAAATATTATGAACTGTTTAACTCTTCCACTTGCACCAATGCTGCCAGCTCATTTCTCGTGTTGTTTTCACTCCCACCAAGGGCATCACAATCAGATGATAAAAACTGACAAGATTATCTACATGTGTGATCTTGAAGAGGCGGATACCAGGAATATTTTTCACGAACCCCAAGTAACAGCAGAATAGAAAATTCTAATGAAATCTGCAGATACTGATGTAATGATCATTTTACCTGGAAATATCTACGAAATTGAACAATTAGAAGTTTTTGTGATGCACTATTTGGAACCTTTGGTGTATTAATGAATATTACTGGAGTTTTATCTCAACACCAAACCGTTATTTCAACACCTCGACACGTGTTTCGATCACCAAGTGATCTTCAAGAAGAAGATCTTCCTCATGAAGATGATGTTTGGTGTTGGGAAAAAACTCCAGTAATATCAATTGGAAGTTTGACCAGCAAGTTCAGCAAACAGAAAAAAAACTCAAAATCTTGATTGCAGATTTAGCCAAAAAATTAGGAACAACATTAAGTCGAAGCCTATCAGCATTCCACGCGTTTACTGGTTGTGATTATACGGCATCATTTTTCTGAAAGGTGAATGAATGAAAATGATACGTACCAAAATGTTTTTGCATCATTACTTGACGAAGCTGATATTTTCGTTAATGAAAAAATGAATGCTGTTCAGACGTTTACCACGAATGTGTATTGTATCAAGGACGGCACTATTGTAAATGATGTCAGATATCGTATTTAATCATTTCTCGACAAAAAAGACACTGAACAATTTTCAAAAACAGTTTCAACTTTGCTATGCCACTTTCGATGCAAACAATTTTGCGAACTATATACGTTAGTTTTGGTGTGGCTTCATGCAACCGATTCAGATAGTATGAAATTGCATGAAAAAAAATTATTATTTAAAACCAATTGGATCTGTTGGACACCAAATTTCGCTGAAGATATATGACATCGTGCAAGTCCAATCAGGTGTCACCTGTAAGTGGCCATACTTGAACACTGGTTATAAATCAAATAATCTAAAATAACAATTCGTTCAGGCCAGTTTTCCCTTACCTACACAGTAGGTTCATACACTGGAATCTATCAGGATACAACTACTTCCCTGGCTAATACCACGAAGGGCGTTGGATCATATCCACAGTGCAGGATTCTTCACAAAAAAAAATCCTGCATATGCTGTTGGCGATACAACTGCCAAAATCGATTCTCAATTATTGGAACAGGCACACTTGCAGGCCGGTTCCGGGCTATTTAGCGTCTCGTCAGTGCAAGGTAGTGTCCTACATCAACACGAAGTCGAAGATTTCTTAAAATTAGAAATAAAATTATTTCAGAGTATCGTACCTCGAACAAAGCTGAAGCGAACGACATGCAACATATCTGTCATCGCTCCCTCCCGTAGACGAGGTACTAATCAACCGGATATCCGAATTGCCAAAATCCTTATATAAAGAAAATGAATTTCACCTATTGTTAGTGGACATAATTGAAAACTGACTATGAATCAATTCATCTAAAGGAACGATTCGTTCAGGCCAGTCTCCACTCACCGGACTGATATGGGCGTTGGATTATATCTGACATGTGACAGTGCAGGATTCTTCACAAAAGAAATTCCTGCATATGCTTTTGTCTACCTGCGTTTTTGAACTTAACATTTACTTTAGATGAAAAATTATAAATAGTGTTTGATATATTGATTTTTTCAATTGATTATTAATTAATTTTGATTATCAATTCTTGTCAGGTGAGTAGAGTGGTGAAAATATTTTAAATGAATTCAATAATTCAAATATAACCTGAAAATGTTCAAAAATGAATTTCGCTTGTGGCTTCTCAAAATTTCTGAATCTGATGAAATAATAACAAAATCTGCATCACCGACTATTGTTTATCTATAAATAAATTCATTTCATTATATTCGAAAAAGTTTATAATTTGCTTCTCCAAATTCATTTTTATAAAAAGTATATAAAAGTGAGTATGTGAAAGAGCATACTCACTTGAGTACATCCAACGGACATGTCTCGTACAGCTGCTATGTTGCATCTTCTTTTATCGCACGAACGTTAGATGCCATAACTCTCTCTTTCCCTTCTCGACACTAAATTTGTTTGGTAATCAATTGAGTGTATGTTATGATGAAAATTATACGCAATTTGATCAAAAATGATTATGACCCCTTTGCGATAGGCAAGGTATCATAGGCGTGTTCATTCACTGATAAAATTTCTAAAAGAATATGTCTCATCTGGTTATCAGTCGATCTCTAACCGGCTCTCAGACTATGAGTACTGCGAAGTGGAAATTTTATATTGTGTCCTTGAAAATATTACCACCTACGGCACTCTTACGGTATTGATGAGATACCGGTGTTGCCCTACGCTCCGGAGATACTCAATCTGTTTTGGAGGACGATAAGTGCCGAATTCATTGGAACTATTCGTTCCCCACCCTCAAGCTCATACAAACTGATAAACCTGATGTAGTCCTCCTCGACCATCAGAGCAATACGATATTTGCCGCGGAGTTCTCAGCTGTTGGTGAGACGAATATTTTCCGAAAAGATGTGAAAAAACGGATAAAATATCAAGAGTTTCTCTTCGAACTCCGCAGACTTTATTCAGACTACTCTGTCAAGATGGTTGTTCTGTTTGTTGGGGTCCACAAGGATGAGCCAATAAATTACATGGGGTCTTCCACAACAATAAAGACGTTTGTTTGAAGGTGGTTGACAATATTTCTTGATGTATTTGTGACTTCCAGTTTATTGTATCAGTAAGTTACAAATAAAAGTGGTAAAAAACATATAAGTTTCATTTCTCTTTTCTTCATTATGATTTCCTACCACGAAGTAACGGCTACATCCATCAATTCACTGTTTTTCGTTGTCTGCTTCAGCTTTGTTCGAGGAATGATACTTTGAAGGAATTCGATTTTCAATTATCGGAAATCATCGACTTTATGTTGATGATCTGTATCTGTAGAGTAGGGAGGGTGAGTGTAAGCCCACGCACTTAGGCCACATGTGACCCATTGTACATCCTCCCGAGGAGTTGTCCTCCTAGGTCGTCGTCCATCCTGTCCTTTCCAGGAAGGTGGACAGGTCGCTGGGAGACATCTCCTTTATATCGGCAGGTGTAGGCCAAGACTCGCCGACCACACACTCTCTTATTGACGATAACTCCGGGCACTCGCACAGGATATGCCTGACAGTCTCATCTTCCTGTTCACACATCACATATGTTGATGATATACACTACCTTGCACTGACGAGTGGCCAAACAGTCCGAAACCGGTCTACAAGTGTGTTCCAATAATTGAAAATTCTTTGAGGCAGTTGCATCGCCAACAGCAAGGAATAACTTCAGTGAAGAATCCTGCACTGACACCTGTCGGGTATAATCCAACGCCCTTCGTGGTATTAGCCAGAGAAGTAGTTGTTTTCTGATAGGTGTCAGTCCATTTACCTACAGTGTCGGGGGTTGAGACTGGCCTGAACGAATTGTTCTTTTAGATGATTTGGTACTATTATATCTTTCGCTGATGATATAACTGTCATCTATGAGCGCAAAAAATGGACGGACGTTAATATGTAGCAGAAAGAAATTTAAAATGAATAATGAATTGGTTTATTGAAAACTTACACACAGTGAATCTTGGGCATTTTCATAGAATCTATATTGAGACGGGATATACACATCGAAGAGCTGAAAAATAAACATCGGGTACTAATTTTCAAGTTTTATAAATTTCGTGAAATTATTCCTGTTGAATAGCCCAAAACTCTCTATTATGAACTAGTATAATCTCCGCTGCAATATGAAATGATTAGGTAGGGTGGAGTGAACAAACAATCGTCAGAACTCTGGAAAATGTTTTTCGTTGTTTTTTCAATGAATTATACCACGAGCTATAACTCCTTGACATCAGGCAGTTGTTTTCTGAATCGACTATACTGTTCATTCTTTCACAAAAATAATATACCATAAAACTAAATCACCCTCGTAATACAAGGGCTTAGCCGATATCTTGTTTATACCTACGGCGTATGAAGCAGTGGGTCAAAAATCTTTCACAGATATAGGGCCAGATTATATAATATAATGCCAGATTCACTCAAAACTACCAAAAGGACTTACAGGAAAATTCTTCTGGAAAGGTTGCAACTGCATTAGTTCTATTTTACGTAATGAGTCATTTTGTGTCTCTTCAGGTAGATAGGAACCTACTTATTTCAATACTGAAATTGATACTTGTGAACATACTCTTGTTTTTTCAAAAACTACACCTCACGATTTGATCTTCACAAACTTCATTTTGAAAAATATATCACAACATGTTTCGCTAGCACAGTAGCTTTTTCAAGTGATTTATGCAATATAACTCTTGTTTGAGTGAATTTTATAAAAGATAGGTAACCTCGCCCATATAAAGGTTTCAAATAGTCCACAATGTTTCTGCCAACATTCCACAGCATTCAAGAGTGTTTTAGTATGTTTCACAATAACCTAGAATATTCTCGAAGTCTCCAGACTATTTCCGAACATACCAGAGTGTATGTTGTGAAATGTTCTTAAAATTTCAAGAGTGCGAAACTTTTAGCCCCTATATTCTTAAAATCACGCCCTTCAGTGAAAATGGAAATATTCTTTATGTACAAGCTGATGTGACCTATGAGAAGCCTGGGTGGGTCGCTAGTACCAAATAATTCTGAACAACTACAATAGTACAGTTCAATATATGAAAAATTGAACTGTATCAGAAAAGATATACGTTTCTCAAACAATAACATATAAGATATACATCACCCGGAAAAACAGAAACATGATTCTTTCAAATCCATAGTGAAATAAGCAGAGGGATGTAGCACAGGCAACGGAAAGTGGGAGAAACCTCATATATATTCGTAGTAAATCTTTTAGATCGGTAGGGAATGTTTCGGGTTGTCGAAGATTTGAGAATGCCGACCTTACGAGATGAGAAGAGGAAAATTGTATTCGCGTGTGTTCGCTTTATATTTTATCAATTCTGACAAACTAAATTATTATTCTATATCATTCCAATATACAGGGTGTCCCTGGACTTCCTCTTTTCCTCTCGTGAATGTATAGATAGGGTCAAAATATCACCAGTACTTCATATAACTTTTTTTCCTAAAAGTCTTCGTAACCAAGTTACGGGCCCTCGAAGTTACAAAATGAAAAATGTTTTTCTTTGATAACTTTTCAAGTGAATATTCAAAATCATCCAAATTTTGGTAATTGACTAAACAAATGAATTCC
>NW_019290221.1:57434-79848 GCF_000500325.1 Leptinotarsa decemlineata
TATAGGACGAAACTGCAATATATCAATGGAAAATTTATATTAATACCCCCAGTCCGACGCCTATTAATATTATCTCAAACGTTATATCAGAAAAAACATCGAGCGGTTCTTTTGGCGGTATTTTCGCATTCTTTGCCGGTGTTTTCGCGTTCTTTGTCGCATATCCCTATTTTAATGGCTCGTTAGCGGCGTTTTCAAGGGATATAGAGGGTAGACATATCTCAATGATTTTGTGGGTGAATTGCAGTGCTATTTGCTTGAGCCGACTATGTTGCTTTCTTTGATGTGGCAACATGTTTGCATTTTTGAAATTCTTTTACTCTCAGACAATACTGAACGAACTATAGGTGGCTTACCTCCAATGATGTATTTACTTTTAATATTCTGATGAGTCTGTGTCCCTGTCGTTCTGAATGATCTACTTCTTCGTTTGTTTTTCGTACTCTACAAATACTACAATACTAACCAAGTGACTGGCTGAAACACTGATCATCCAAATGATCAGACCAGAAAAATAAAATTTGATATGTTAGCTAAAATCAGCACACAATCTACAAAAAATTATTGAATATGTACCTTTATTATCCATTCCTTTGAATAGAGGAGGTGAATGTTGGTACGAAACGTCAATTTTCGAGCTAGATACGTACAATTTGGTATTTAGATAACTCGTTAGAGAGAAAAAATATGTATTTCAGCACATTTCCAAATTTACAATTCAAACTCCCATACTGGGGTAAGAAGTATTGTAAAAGACACTTCGGAGGCTTGATAAATTGTTATCCATGTTGCGATCGTTGAACATTGCTACAGGTAATTTAGAAAATTAAATGATATCCCACCAAAAACATTTTCATGTAACATATTGCTGAGACTCGTATATATTGCGTGCACTATGAAAAAGTTATCAGATCTCGTAGTGAGCCAAGCTCTTTACGTTAGGGTGTGTAGACACACCTTGACTCTACATTTACATATAACTTGGCCGTTTCTCTACTCCAGGAAGTACTGGCACAAAATTAGCGAATAGTGAATGAATTTCTGACTATATATGATGTTAGTATCCATGTGATTCATCTGAAACGGTCAGGCCACAAATTTTAAATATTAGGTAGGGTTTGTAGAGCTGAGGCGTGTTCACACGCCCTAATAAAATTAGCTCAGCTCATAATGAAATCCGATGAATTTTTTGAAGTGTAAGCATACCAGCCTTGACAATACTTCAAATGAAAATGTTTTGGTGAGATATCCCTCACAGTGAAAAGGCTAATTATTGATTGAATCAATTATTTCATGATGTACTTTTGGTTAAACATTTTGAAATGAGTCAATTTATATTTCAAATGTACACTGGAAGGTCCTGCAAAACGGCACGCATCTGATTATAACAATGAATATCATAATCTTTGGCAGAAAATAAGATAACAGATACTGATAACTGCAGTGAATGTCACTTTTCGAAAGTAGAGAGGAAAAAAACAGGTGATGATCATCATTCAAGTAACGTGTTAGGAATCACACGTTAAAAGGTAACAGATTCATATGGGACCTTCAAATAATGATGTAGACTGAGAGACATTGGATAATCATAAATCTTGAGAGATAATAGAATGACCATCGATCATGAGGCTAGAGTGTATTTTGTGAAAAAGTGATTGTGGTATGAAAGTTTTTTTCTATAAAATGAGTGGAATTTGAATTCTAGACTATATCAAATCAGTTAGTGTGATAAAATAGTGAATATCTAGCAGGTGAAATGCGAGCACGATTTGGTAAAATATAATTTCAAAGTATGTTTTCTGTGGAAACCAATTGTTGAATGGATCAGGATATACTCGTAGATGTGTTGGATCAGATAGCTATATCATTTTTGAATATTGATAGAATGTTACAAAATTATGTTACTTCGCTTAACTGGATTCTCAAAGTCTATTTTGATGACAGTGAGAATACATTTTTGAAGTTTTCGTTACCAAAATGTGTAATCGATCAATCCAGTGAGAGCGATATTTCACGTGTCGATTTTTCAAAAATGAATAATGGTTGATATATTCAGAGCAGAGCACTCAAAAATTCGTTGAATTGAACATTCAACTATTGAGATTTGATGTTATTGAGGCATGAATAATGAGGAAAACATAAGTTCTGATGAAAAAATTAATGCTAGTACAGTAGTGAATTATATTTGAACATTGCACTTTCACTTGTGGAAGAGGGAGAAAAAAATGAAATGTGATAGTACTTTTCCTCACAATGATTATATTTTTTTTGATACCTAGGGAATCTGTCTGACTTGTCCATTCAGTCCAAGTCTCCAGAAAACACTGCAGCCTCTTGGGCTTATTGTGTTTATTCTCCCATCTTCTCATGACACCTATTCCATCAGTCTCGTTCCCTGATCATTACCTGTGATTCCTGAATGCCCTGGAACCCAGTACAGAGTTAATTTGTTTCTGTTTGCAAGTTGATTCAGTTCTTCATGGCATTCCCAGACCAGTTTTGATGTCACCTTCGGGTTTGTCAGAGCCCCTAGTGCGCTTTTGCTGTCTGTAAAACTATTGATCCGCTCATTTCTTTGAGGTCTCAATTTCATATGCCTTGCACACTGCAAGATAGCATACACTTCCGCCTGAAAGACGGAAGTGTATATTCCTAGCGGATAGCTGTAGTTTAAATTTCTATTCACTCAGTATTTCCAGCTCCCGTTTGATGTTTGGTCTTCAATCCATCTGTATACCAGGTGTTTTTTCTAAATATGTTTTCGAGATGACTAATGGTCTTCCACACTCCACGGCCTATGATTTTGGCCGTGAAGTTTGTATTAAAGGTGTACTTCGGTGTCATGTGGTCCGTGCACATATTCAATATGTGCTCCTCTACTTGTTCCGAAAATTCTGTTCGGTTCGATCTTTCATAGTTCGGTGAGTTTTCCAGTCTGAATTGGCACATCCTGACCTCCCCCATTATCACAAGGTGTAAAGGAGGTAGATTCAGGAGTGTCTCCAATGCAGCTGTTGGGGTAGTTCTCATTGCTCCCGTCATTCCCAAACATGCAAGTCTTTGCACCTTGCCTAGTTTTTTTATGGCGGTCGCCTGCTTCACCTTTGGCCACCAGACCAGAGATGCGTATGTTATCATGGGTTCAACCACCATCGTGTATAGCCAATATACCATGTCTGGTTTTAGCCTCCATGTTTTTCCATAGGTGCATCTGGCCAGGTCAGTTTGGAATCTAGGATCACTCCCAGATATTTAACCTCCTCCGAAACTTACATTTCTTCACCTCGAAGTTTTAGATGTCCGAGACCCTCCGTTTTAGTCCTCCTCTTGGTGAATGCTACTATGATGGGCTTATGTTAAGCCCTTTTTCTTCCGTCCACCTTTTTATAATATTCAGGGTCTGCTGCATGCATCCCTTCACTACATTATTGTATTTACCCTGGACTAAGATAACTAAGTCGTCTGTATAGCCCAGTGCTTTATACCCATTGTGGTCCAAGAGACATAATAGGTCGTCCATTACAAGGTTCCATAACAGATAGGATAGAACCCCCTCTGAGAACAGCCCCTTGCTACCCATGTCACGACTGTTTCTCCCAGAATGGTTGTATATACTAATCTTCCTCTGAGCATGCAGTCTATCAATCTACAGCTTGTCTTGTTCATCCCTCTTCTCCTCGACGCCTGGATGATTGATTCTATCGACGTATCATCAAATGCGCCCTCAATGTCTGAGGAAGCAGCTGAAAATACTTCCTTGTTTTTGTAAGTATATTCTACTTTTTCTGTTACCCGACATAGGGCCGTTTCTGTTGACATACCTGACCTGTAGGCATATTAGTCTCGAAGTAATGGTCTGATAGCCAGTGATACGTCTCTGATATGCCTGTCAAGTAGTTTTTCTAGCGTTTTCAACGCAAATGACATGGGACTAATTGGTCTCAAGGCCTTCGCCGAGTCCTGTCCGATTTTCCCAGGTTTCGGAATGAAGGTGGCCCTGATCAGTCTTCAAATTTTTGGTATGTGTCCCAGTGCTGAACTTGCCCTGAGAATTATACACAATTTCTTGAAAAGTATTTCCGGTCCCTTTTGAAGCATTACTGAGTATATGCCATCAGGTCCCGGCGACTTATAGGGTTGAAATGAGTTTGCAGCCCATTTAATTTTCTCCAGATCTATCACCTTCTTTGTCATTTGCCAGTCCTCCCTGGATGCCCTTTTCGGGGTCTGCAGTTCTGAATTCGCCCAGGACTCCGATGTTAGATTTGTAATTTCTGACCTGGAAAAGTGTTCCCAGTAAAACTCTCTAATAGTCTCCTCTCCGGTGTTTGTATACTCCCCCGTATTTGTTCACATATTATTTATTGAGACCTGAGGTTCCGTCGAGAGTATTTTGTAGAGCCTGGCACATGCTTTGGTCTGTTCGACCTCCTCACCTTGCCTTCTCCACGTATCTCACGTGGATTTTCTCAGGCCTTTGTTATACTCAGTTAGGGACCTTCTGTATTGGTCCCATGAACCTGATTTCCTTGCACATTTGAAGGCTTTTCTAGTTTTTTGTCTCATCCTCGCCAGATCTTCATTTCACCAGAGCACATTCCTGTTTAATCTATGGACAATGTTCGTTGTACGTAGAGATGATGGCTCCCTGTAATCGATCTGCTGCCAGCTCTAGGTCTATGTAATTTCTGATGTCAAAATCCATGCGGTCTAAACAGGTTTCCAGGTCCACCGTATAGGCTCCCCGGTTTTTTTTTCGGGGATTTTGATATGTTAGGATCGAGGTCTGAATCCCTCCGATTTCAAAGTTCATGTGTCGATGGTCTGAACAACTTTCCTCATCGAATACATTCCATTTCCGAACATCCATGGTTTTCCCTGTATGGATGTAAGGCTGGGAGGTCGCCTGGTATCCCAAAGGCTCCGTTAGTGATACCTAATGAGGCTCAGGTACCATTCATCCTTTGGCACGGGTCGCATAACACCCTGGATTAGGCCTGGATCCTTCTTAGTCTGACTGTTCTGTTACGGCCTCTTCGGCATGGGAGACCCTACCAGCAGCTGAGCTGCCGCCGACATAGCCCGTAACTTCAGTACGCAAGCTCTTCCACCACGACAAGGTGAAGACCCCTCGGGAGGGAATAATTATATTTACTGTCCTTATTTTTTTTCAATATTTTTAGTGTATCAATTGACGATATGTGGATGTCATTCGCACATTTCTCATTAGCATATTTTGTACTTAACTCACTGGTGAAGGCTATCGACCTACTACTATAGATGAAGAATTTGTTATTGTCTCGTTTTATGTTTTTACATTTTATATGAAACCCCTATGCGGATCTTCCAGAATGCTGTTGATGATAAGGCTTATGTTTCTGTCGTATTTTCTTAATATTTTTGTTAACAAAATATACTGTACATGTGATCATTTTCCATCAAGACACACTTGTTCGTGGAGGAAAATGACAAAAAATCGATTTATCCATTTCAACAGACTTCAGTTAAAGTTGACACGCTACAAGAAACGCGTGAACAAAAGTGCCATACAACGAACGACTGAAACCGTGTTCATAAAAGAAGCCTTATACCATTTTCACTAACCAGTCGCCTCGCTTTTGCACGAGTGCAATTGGGAGTTGTAATTTCATAGTAAAACATAGTTCAGATGCAGATGTGACTGATATTCAGCGAATTTCAGACCACCTGGCAGTGTTGTGCAAAATCAATACTTCTGTTTCTCCTAGAAGAGTTAAAATGGTGTCTTTTCGTGACTATCGTAACTTCGATTTTGATATTTTCCGTTCAGACGTTCTGAATGTTCAGTGGGATCTCATCTATCAATTCGATGATATGGACTACATGGTATCTTTCCTGAACGACAACATTCTCAATCTTTTTGAAAAGCACGCCCCTGTTCAAACTAAGAGAGTCACTAAACTCCGGCATCTTGGTTAACTTACAATATAAAGATAATAATTTCACTCAAGAAAGAGCTCTCAGTAAATACAAGAATTCATTAGCGATAGCCAATTGGATTAGCTATAAAGAACTCAGAAATTATACATGTAGTGCGATACGAGGTGAAAAAAAGCATATTTTGTTTCACGAAATAAAAATTCCAAATCAACTTAGAATACTTTAGGGATACTTGATTTCCTGAGGAATAATAAAAACACAGATATCCCTGACGAATTCAATGACGTCAATCTTATTAACCAGCACCTCAACTCTATACCTCGACCCATCAGATCTGTATACCAACTGTTCTCATTTGATCGTTATGTTAATTTAAAAGAATCTGAATACTCTTTTCACTTTATTGCAGTCACCATTGAGGTGTTTCGAAGCTCCCAAAGATTCATCAAGAGCATACTTTGGGTTCAGATCATAAACTCCATCATAACCAGTTGCCAATTTCCAAAATTTTGGAAAGATGGATTGGTTATTCGTCTGGCTAAGTGTAACTCACCTACAGCCCTTTCTGACCTGAGACCGTTTACAATCCTCGTGAGCTTCTCCAAAGTAATGGAATTGATACTTAAAGATCAGATTAATAAATTTGTCAATGAAAACCATATGTTTACATCTGTTCAATCAGGATTCAGATCACAGCATAGTACCACCACGGTTTTTTCGTCAGTTACTGACGATCTTTTTAAAGCTGCCGATGATGAGAATGTTACCTGTTAAGTACTACTAAGTTATAGCAAAGCATTCGATACCATTGATCACGAGATTTTGTGTGACATATTTGTCAGGTTTTCTCTGAAAGCTGTGTCGCTTTTAGAAAACTATCTAAAAATTCAACTCAAAAAGTTGTTGTGGATAGAATTATATCGGATGTTCTACCGGTATCAGAGAAAGTGCCACAAGGATCTATCCTTGGGTCCTTGCATTTTACCTGCGATTTTCATCAGTTTGTTGAAAAATGCAATATACATCACTATGCCGACTTCACGCAATTATATTTCTTTTTTCCGCCTCGTGATTCTACCTCTGCCCAGTCATATATCAATAAGGTTAGTTAGGACCTCGTTAATCCTTAGCTCGCACAAGTTCCAACTTCTGAGGTTTGTCGTTCGTAGGGGTGCAATAGCTGGTTAAGGGAAATCTGCAATAATGATGTTTGGACCCAAGAAGAACAGAGAGCTCACCAACTCCACTTTTCAAGTCCGCATCGAAAATGAAATACTTCCGTCCATGACCGATATGAAAAATTTAGGATTATGGTTTGATCTAGAACTTCGCTTCACTGAACATGTCAGCTATCTGAACCAAACTTCTTATAACGTCCTCAGGCAGCTGTTTCCAATATAACGTCCTCAGGCAGCTGTTTCCACATTATGATTTGCTCAACACAAACTTGAAAGTAAGACTATGCGAGTCACTGATCATGTCAAAAATTTCTTATTGCGACAGTGTTTATGGACCTGCTTCAAGACAACCGGATGCTCTTCGTCTACAGCAGCGTATTCAGAATACGTTTTTCGTTTGGTATCCCAAAATATGACCATATATCTTCAGCCATGCAAAAATCAGGGTGGGTGAAAGTTGAGAAACTTTGAAAACTGCATCTACTCATCAACACACATGAAGTTTAGATATCTCGTCAACCTGATTACTTACTGGAGAGACTTAGAATATTCTCAACAATAAATAGTTTTACCACAAGGAACAGTTCAGTTTCAATCATCAATCAACTACCCCGTGAGTTTAGATCTTATACAATGAAAAAATTAAAAAAAAGACTGAAGTCCTATTTAACTGTCTAGTCTCTTGTCCGTTCCCGACCTTGGCAATACAAAAAAGAATTTTCTACAGGAGTTGCATTTTTCTACAGGAGTTGCATACATTATTTCTATTTCCAGGTCGAGTTGAAAAACAGCCTTGGCTGATACCCCGCCTATTCAGCTTTATACTGAAAGCTGTTTTCTTTTTTCTCTCTTCGTTTCAATTGTACTTTCATAGTGAATAAAGATGTATTATCAGTATTACTATATGAGTCCGTCGTGATTTCCAAATGAAATTTAATTTACATGTACATAACTACCTCAAACATGAAACTCTTCAATGGGTTATATTATCGTAGATATCTCTCATATTTTTTCAAAATGGAATATAGCCCATCTACCTCAATGATAACGTAGCTTTCTATTGAAAACACTCTAGTTTTTTAAAGAGAACTAACTCTGGATTGGTAGGCCCTGGCCGAATAGAACTTGTAGTACCACAAGTTTTTTTCTGATACTTTGGCAGACATCTTCAAAAAAAAAGAGGGGGTCAAAGGTTCCCGCCAACCACCCCTGTCTCTGAAATAGACAGGCCTCTTGGAATCTGCGTGAGGTTATTTGTCCTCGATGACTTTGTTCACCTTTATTATTTGTTTTTTTTTCTGGGAATTTGCAAATGACAATCGGGCTGCTAAGCCATTTCTAAGGGAGTTATTAACTTTTCGGTCTACCTCCCGAATCCTAGCGATGACTTGGCCACCGTAACTAGTAATACATGTCTAAGCTTGGCCTCTGTGGGCTCACGGTGTTAATTATCTAGGTTACATTCAAACATGTGAAAAATAAAAATGTAAAAATGGGGAAAAATAAAAAAAGAAAGTGAAAGTATGTGAGTCCATCGAGGTTCCCATTAAGTGCATCTGCCATCTCTGTGAAGTCCTCAATGAGTGTGTCCGCTCCCAGTTCGGTCACGAGGTCCTCTCGCTCGTTGGTGAACAGTGGGCAGTTGTAGATTCTATGCTTCGGGATGTCTGGAACGTTGCAGTTGATGCAGTTCGGAGATTATCTTTTGCCTATCCTGTGTAGGTGTGCTCCGAACTTTCCGTGGCTGGTTAGTAACGAGGTTGTATTTCTGCTGGAGGTTTTTATCTGAGTGGCAAGCCAGTCCTTTACGTTTGGTATCAACTCTCTAGCCTTTGCCGGTCTGGTCCCATTCCTCTTGCCATTTGTTCATGCCTATAGCCTCGATATCTAGCATTGCTGCTATCCAGAACTTATATTCCCCCAGTATCACCTCTCTGCTCCAGATAGTTGTATTGCCAATTTTTTTTAATTCCTTCATCGCAAGCTGGAGTTCAAGGGTGATGAGTATGGGAGGGTTTTTTGCTATGATACAGGCAGTTTCGCAGGGGGTACTCTTGTAGGCTCCGCACATTTGCCTGACGCAGAGTGCCTGAAGGTTTCTGAGTTTGGCCAGCTGTTTCCTGGATTTGATTTTTCTCAACCATAGACCATTTGCGTATGCAACTAGAGGTATGACAGCTCTGTCGTAAATGATTCTCCACATCTAGTGAATCTTCACCAGTTTCTCTGGTTGTATTTCTTGGGATCATGAGCGACTCTTTCAGCTTTGCCAGTTATATAGATGAGATGGCTTGTCATGGATAATTTATCATCGATGATGATACCCAGATATTTAACCTCCCTGGCTCTTCTAATGGGGCATCCTCTGTATCTCACGGCCGGGTCTCCGTTCAGGGAGAGGCTAGAAAACAGCAAGTATTGTGTTTTATTTCGTGAGATGTCCAGCTTATATTTCAGTGCCCATTCACTAAGGATTGTCATGGCCTCCAGTGTTGTATTCTCAAGCTCTAATCGGCTTCTCCCTTTTATTGAAAATACCAAGTCATCGGCATATGCTGTGATTCTTATGTTTTCGTTCAGTTCCGTTCTCAGAAGTGGTTCGACCGTGAGATTCCAGAGAAACGGTTCCAGGACCGATCCCTGTGGGCACCCTTTGCTGAGTGTTTTTTCGGCTGAGCCCTCTTCTGACTTGTAAGTGACTCTTCTGTGTTTTAGGTATCCTCGTAAAACTTCGATGAACCAGTTTGGCAGTCTACGTTCGCTCATATAAGTAATGAGTCCTGGCCACCACATGTTGTTGAAGGCTCCGGATATGTTCACGAAAATTGACATATTGTGTTTCTCATTTCCACTTGCATGATCGATAACCTCCCTCAAGGCTCCTTCTGTGCTCCTATGCTCTCTGAAGCCGTACTGGTTCTCGCTGAAGAGGTGTTCGGCTGGCACACTGCGTGCCAGTTTCGCAATGATTATCCTCTCCAGAAGTTTTCCGAGCTCCGAGAGAAGCGTGATAGGCCTTAGGGATTTTGGATCCTTCCTATCCTTGTCTGGGGCCTTCAATATGGTGACCAGCAAATATGCCACGATATTTACTTTTCTCTTTTTATCAGAGCTTTATATAGTCTTAAACACTCGTGGTATTCGTTATTTGCGAACCTTTGTCGTTCCTCTGACCATTGCTCCCTTCTTCTACTTCTTTGCTGTGTTTGTTTTTTGTTCCTGAGGCCAGCTTTTAGGTCAGTGAATTCTTCGGTCCACGATGTTGAATGTTATATTCATTGGGAACTTTTTTACCGATGGTTCTGGTAATCCCAATGAGCTCTGTTGTTAGCCCTTCAATGTAAATATTGAGTTCGTCTTCGGAGTTTATTGATGGATGTGCTCGTTCTAACTTCGAGATGGCGAGGGTCGCCAATTCTCTTGTACGGTTAAGGTTAATCCTTTTGAGGCTGTATTTTGAAAGGGATTCTCCGGTTCGATAGTTTCTGGCCCCACTAATCTTGAAAGTGATTAACCTGTGGTAGCTTTGGATGACGCCCTCACTTATCTCCCATTTGTGAGCTTTATTGAGTAGTCCCCTAGTGACTACACTAATGTCGATGTTACTTTGCCCATTTGCTGTAGCGAAGGTGTTGTGCGGACTTGCTTCGTTTAGTACAGTTAGCCCGTATTCATCTATCAGGGATTCTATTTTCTCGCCCCTGGCATCGGTTCGAGCAGAGTGCCACAGAGCTGATTTGCTGTTTACGTCGGCTGACCAGATTATGTCCGATCCGCGATGTGCATCAAGGATTCGTTGTGTATCAGCTATGTTATCTCGAACATCCTTGCCAAATCTGTAGTACTGACTCATGAGTACTATGTCCTCCCCTTTGTATTGAATTCTCACGCAGGTTCTACATTCCTTGTCGAAGTGTTCAAGATGTAGGGCATCAATCTTAGGATTCATTATAACTATAGCAGCGAGTGGCTGATCAGACCTGTTGTGAGCCTCTTTGATACCACCGTAGCCAGGGACAGCCCACTCCTCTCCCTTGCAGCAAGAATAGGGCTCTTGCACTAGAAGTACATCCAGGTCATTTTTCTCGGCAACCTGTCCTAATTCTATCGTGGCTATTTTGGAGTTCTGCAGGTTGAATTGTCCGATTTTTATCTTCAGCTTGTGGTCCATAATCTGTGTTATGGATTTTTTCCCTGGAGGCTCTGCAGATATGCTGGGCACTCCTTGTCTGTAGCTCTGTGGTTGTTATTTTATATCCTCGCATGCTCACAATTTATACATTTTGCTCGACCTCTCTTTGGGCACTTTTTGGTCTCGTGTTCGAGCGCGCATATTCCACAAGCCACTGAGCTTCTACAGTCCTTCGCGAAGTGCCCATACCTCTGGCAATTGTAGCACTTCATGGCTAGGACGTGATCCCTAACACTGTGCTGTTTCCAACCGATGAGGACTTTCCCTTTCTCTGGACATTTGTTCAGACATTTTCAGTGGTATAAGCGTGGATTGCGAGGAAGAAGGTAGTATATCTTAACAACGACTAACTGGGAGATTTTGTGTTTACCGCCAACTAGTTTGAATACGAGTACACAGAGACACAGTATTCCGCAACTATACAGTTAACAATTCAACTGACAGCTAATAAATAATAGTCTCTTTATACTCATTTTTACAGGTTATTATTATTCCATTGAATAATTGCCGTTCCGATACGAACGGCAATTACCCTCTAGAATCGAAACATGTACGAGGTAGGGATTAACGAAGGTATATTTTTCAAGACGATAGCATGAATGGTTTTGACAGTTAGCCTCCTTCTGTGGAATAAGAAACCCCTTTACACACTTCCTGGAATATACCAAAAATAGTAAAACTTGTTTGGTGACAGTTCATCAAATTGAAAGTAAAATAATAGAAAATCCCAAATTCCCTTTTTTCTGCACGTACATAATAATCGAATTGAACGCCATATATTCTGTTGTCGAGCAATATCATCCTCATAAATGAAAAGCATTTTATAAAACACTATTTTCGAGATTCTTTTGGCGATTCATTTTGGATTTCATGAAATTCTCTTGAGACGACAGATTGAAAACAAAAACATTTTCCTCAAATTTCAATATTTTCAATTTATAAGTTTTAACTGTGATTGTTTGAAGGTAATTGACAATGTTTCATGATGGATTTCANAGTTTCAATGAGGTTGTAACTTCGGCACTTGTTTGAGCTTTAAATTTAACTTGAAATGATGCGGCCAACTGCGACCCACTGACGTTCAGTGTTTGTCAAATTCAACTTATTTTTTTTTATTGAAAAAGTGCATTTCTAGATCAAATTTAACAAAAAGTTTCTTGAAAAAGTTGTGTCTACGGCAATTTTATATCCATATTTCATGCAACTAGGATAAAGTTAACGTTTTGCTTATTTTTGACAGATATTCCCTTTATTTTAAAAAACAAGTTCGGGTAATTGTCATCAATTCATGTATACATAACTAACTCATCATGGAGTTTAACTTTTCTGATAAATTATTACTTATACGGACATTTTTAGAGAGAAATTGAAAATGTGCTATAAAAATTTTAACATGACTGGTGCAAAGTTTCAATCACTTGGCTATTTTCTTAATCAAACGTCAGTACTTTCAATTTTGAAAAAGCAGACACAATTGAAGATATAAATTGACGTAAAAGTTAACATGTATACGATTTTTTTGTGGGTTTGACAAATGTCATACCTTCACATAAATGTCATTTTTCAATAGGTATTGAACATCACCTCGGAGGCAGCTAAAGCTGCATGACTTCCGAGTCCAGGAAATAAATATAAAAATGGAGGTGTTATCGGGTGTCTATTATTTATATAAAAAATTTAAAGATTAGTTGGAATAGCACTCAAGAAAAATCATTGACAAACCGCGGACACGTGTTTCTGGCTGTTGGCCTCATCAGCGCGGTGTAGCCAAGTGTAGAGATGGGCCACGCTTGGTTGCCAAAAACGGGAAAACAGCAAAAACGAACGGAGTCACCAACAGTAGCCTACTGCACATTTGTGATTTCAATTAGGACACCTAGAATTTCTAAGATATCCCAACATCACTACGGAGGCAAATGAAGCTACCTGCGTGACTTCTGGGTCCAGGAAATAAATATAACAAACGAGGTGTTAGGAATCACACGTTGAAAGGTAAGACATCGTTAGTCCTTAGCTCGCACAAGTTTCTCAACTTCAGGGAGTTGTCGTTCGTTTTTAGTAACCAAGTGTTATTCGTTTCGGCACTTGGCTACACGGCGCTGATGAGGTCAATAGCCAGAAACACGTATCCGCGGTTTTCCAATAGTTTTTCTTGATATAAATCATAGATACTCGATAACATCTCCTTCTTTTATATTTATTTCCCAGACCCGGAAGTCACACAGGTAGCTTCAGCTGCCTCCGTGGTGATGTTAGGATATCCTAGAACTCATAAAGTGGCGATCCCATTCGTTCTCCAGTTGGAAAGAGCAATTTCGTGCACAGCATCTAAGTTCGACAAAATGCCTTGAATTCTTCACAAAAGATGAAGTTTTCCTTTTAATGGTTGTATTATTGGCAGTCATCCCGCGGAGACGATTGTGGATACTAACAATTGAAATGTCGTGAAGTAACTTAGCTTTAAATCTTCCAATTTTTATCTGTTTTTAATTGGGCAATTTTTGATTGTTGCTTGTATTTTATCATTATGTTATTGTAATTTCATTTCAAGGATTTTATTTGGTTGATATAATTGTCATTTTCAGCTAATAATTCGAATTTGATGGAAGTCGGAACCAATGAAATTCATATTTGAAGTTAGTTGCATTTTTTCAATGAGACAAAATTTCAAACACTTCATGACATTTCTATGTCTAGTACGAATAAAATGTATAAAACCAACTCTGAAGGTGAATGTACAATGTTAAAAATGAATGAACACTCTTGAGATAAGATCTCAAGATATCATGAATTGTAGTCCTAAGCTAAACAGATTTGAAGCGTGTTCGAAACAATTCCACACCTATCAGTCTGTCTGAAGCGATAAACTCAAAAACTACAGAACGGATTTTCATACAGTTCCACCAATGCATGGTGTGATTGGAGGGTAAGGTCCACATGCATAATTTATCAATGCTTAATGTGAATTGGATGTAACAATACGATTTTATCTGCGAGAAGTCAGGGCGATGGTGTTACCCTGCGAGCTTTCATCGATAACGCTGCCTTGTACCTTTGAGGTATAACACAACAATTCACTATATATTGTTTTCCTTCAATGAGTCTACAAGAGTCTGGAATCCCGTATATCTATATTTTCAGGATAGTTTCCATAGCCACTTTAAACTTTCAAACAATGATCTCGTTGCGTCTTTAATTGTAATTTTCTACTGTTATTAGTATCATTATTGTTGGCATGGAGCGACTCCTAAGGACGCATGCGTAAGACTCGATTGGAGTATGCTTATCCATCTAAATCATATTAATATTGGGGGATATTGCGGTACACAAACACATCAGGTGTCAGTTTCTTTATCGCGAACAGTGAATCTACAAAAAAAATGTGTTTTTCTCTTCATTATATCGCATTCGCTTCAGATTGTTTGAAATGTGTATTGCCTTACGAGTTCAATGATGGCAAATAAATTGAAAAGGTGCAAGGCTTGGAGGACTAGCGCACTTGCAAAGAATCGCAAATTCGGCAAAGACTAATAAAGCTCAACATACTTTGTTTAAAATTAGATATGCTGATAGAAACTCTCAGACATGAATTCATGAAACACCATAATAATATTTTGGTTGGAGTTTCGTGGTGGCCGTGGTAATGGACGGACGTGCTGATAACGTCCGTCCACAAAGAAGGTACGCGGATGCCATGTGCTATCGTGGGGCTCCGGTTTGTGTTGTGTTGTATTAAAATTGAAATGTGGAGTGTCTGAAAAAGTGATGAATAAGTGGCCCCCTTTATTCACGCCGGTATCCAGGCCGGGGTGGTTCGGATAACCACGTAAAGGGGGCTATTTATGTGAAAAATTACCAAAAGGTCTCCCAAGTAGGAGGCGACTTCAAAAAATCAAATTGTTTTTATGTTAAAAAAAACTAGTGTTTTTTATATATACAGTTAGAAAAAAATGGGTGGCAGCATTGCTTTGTGCAAGACCGCTGCGCCCCCCGACGAAGCTCCTGTTAACCAACAGGAGGAGCATTGGTCATATGCGCCTGAAGATAGGAAGCGACGACCATCTGAAATAGAGAGAGAGAGAGAATATTTTGGTTAGTTTATCTATCTATCCAAACTTCGATACGGATCAGAAAAATACTTCACAGACAACCTTTTTTAAATCATTTATGATATTCGCACAATATAGGCAGATGAATTTGAAAATGGTTCACAATTGAATCAGACTTTTGAAAACACCAATTCGACTTCCGATAATTCCCTCATAATGTTACCTAAAATGGAACTTAAAACATTTTATGGTGATTACAAAGAATTTTCATTATTTACTGATTTCTTCAACAATACGTGTCCTCCAAAATCGTACCGGGGGTTTGGGTTGGGGTGGTGCTCATAGTCCAGCCGGGTACGCTGGACGTCGCTTTCACACAACCCGTATTCCTCGGTGTATGCGGAGGCGTCTTCGCCAACAACGACTCCGCTGTCCACCTCGACCACCGTTACGTAACGTCGAGACGGTCGGCAGGCCTCCCAGACCTGAGTCCCAGGGATTTCGAGACTCAGCTCCTGTCTGAGCTCGACGGGAGGTTGGTTCGATGCTCCGACTAGTTTGTTGTAGGTTGCTATCTGTTTGAGCAACTTCGCCCGCCATGAATGCATTCCCAAGGCCCTGCTGCCTTCAGGATGCCCCCCTAGCATTCCATCTCCTCCTAGCACTTCCGCTAGGACCTCAGTTGCTCCTTCCACAGAGAAACCAAGCGCTCCTGTGCGCCGAGCCTCTCCCTCCCAGGAACCTCTAAGGGTTAGGACGTCGGGGGGGCGTCGCGACGCCTGGCGTCGGACGACCATCTCTGCGTGTCCATTTGTACGTTTAACGCCCGCCGGCGACCCATCGAAGATGCATCCCACGTTGGAGTATCCATCTCCCAGATACTCATCCCTGATGATGACCTCTTCTTCACTTTAGAAACACCCTGTGTTTCGGAAAGCCTTCTTTCCACGTTTTACGCCCGCCGGCGACCTGAAGATGTCTTCTTCGCTTCCGAAATACTCCGTATTCCGAACAGCCTTTCTACGTTTAACGCCCGCCGGCGATTCCTCTCTGAAGAGTCCCACGTTGCACTCGAAACGTCCTACGTCTCGAGTGTGCTGGCTGCTCCTGCACGAACTCTCTGAGGTCGACAATAGTCTTGTTGTCTTAAAATTTGTAAGTGGTACAGGATGACTGTACACCCTGTACATGTTCACTTTAGGTGTTTCCACATAAGTGACCAACACCTCCCTTTGTCTAAAAATATTTAAATTTTCAGACAGAATTGTCTTTGCTGGAGGGATTCCATCTGTCATCTCTCCCTTCGCAACCGATTTCGGTATAGCGGGTCTCTTTGCTGCTTTCATCATAGCGCGGAGCCCTAACTGGGGCGTGCTCTGTGTTTGTAAAGTTTTTCCCTTATTGGGAAGCTTCTCGGGAAACATCTTCTGATGTTCCCTGGCGACATTTTCCTCCTGGAAAATGCTATTCTGCTGGTTCTCCGGAGTTTTAAATTCCCTAATTCGGTTTAATAAAACTTGAATGTCCGATTGATTACTGCGAATTGAGGACCGAGTCCTTTGTGACAGTTCGCTTTCACTAACTAAACGTCTTGCAGTGGAGCCGAAAGTGCCACGGTTTTGTCGCTCTGCGATCACGGAAGAGGTACTAGTGTCCTCGTTGACAAAAATGTTTCAGTAAGCATGAGACATCCTCAGACTAGATGTCTCAGCTGGAGCTCTTGGAATACTGTGTCCTGTGAACACAGATTCCATTGGGATTCCTCGTTGTTCTGTAGAAGTCGCACGAGGGCGACTGAAGTCTGATGAAGGATTGAGTTGGTCGAAGCGTTTGACCATTCTCCACAGGACCAACCAAGGGTAACTCATCTTGGTTACAACTACCAGTCACACACCCAGCTTCTGTATCACTCCTAGATACACTGGATGTGCCTGTAACACACTTCGACTGTTGTTCCCTCAGCTCCTTTGGGTCTCGCTCAACAGTCGGTACATCAGTCTTATCCCAGTCACGATGTCCATTCCGCTTCGTAGAATTACTAACGAACGAGTTAGGTATCACTGAGAGCTTCTGGGTAGCTGCCGTGTGTGTTCGCCGTGATCCACCGCCCAGTGGATCGGTCAAAAGGAATTTTTCAAGGTCGGTCAGTTGTCTACCCCTGCTGCTACTGCTACTCGTACTGGCTTCCAGAATTTTGGCGGAGGAGGGACCCCTCAGGGTTTGCTCGGCCTCACCTTCCACCTCGTTGGCTTCCACAGTATTGGCGAGGCAGAGACCTCTCAGGGTTTCCCTGATCACTGCTTCCAAATTGTTGTCGGCTGCGGCTCCTCCGGAAAAGCAGGGACCACCTTTGGTTTGCTTAACCACTGCCTGTGCCTGATGGTTTGCTTCCCCGTGTTGGGCTGGCAGAGACCCCACAGGGTTTGCTTGTACCTGGGTTCGGCTTCAATCGTTGGCTGAGGTTCACGATCACACACGATTCCCTCAACATTCGTTGGCTGGGGTTCACGATCGAACACGATTCCCCCAACATCTGCTACCTGCTGGTTGACCAGACCTGAATCCAATTGACCTTGACTACCAGTCACGCTATCAGCTGCTGCATCAATCCTCGGTACACTGAAAGCGTCTGTAACACACGTCAATTTCCGCTCTCTCAACTCTCGTTGACTTCGTGCTACTATAGCCTTGGAATGTTTACAGGTTGGGAGCACAGTCGTGAAACTGCTCTTCCTTTCTGGAAGTACTCCCTTCCTGCACTGAGGTATGTCTCCTCAAGTCCTCAACTTGCTGAAGACAAATCGTTGTCTACTTGAGAACATACCTCGCGACATCTTATCCTCCTCTCCGATACGACGGATAACTTTCTCCAGCCTTTGTTGTTTTCCCTTCTTACTATCTAGCTTAAGTGGTATCTTAGCTACTGTACAATTTGAATTGGTACTTACTGTAGCTGTACTTACTTCTGGCAACACTGTGCCGCGTTGTTGTGGTCCAGGTGTGTCCTTTTCCACTTCTCGTTGCTTCCTTGTGGTGGCAGCGTGGATCTCATCCACTCTTCGCTGCTTCTTCTTTGGTTCTTCGTCGCTGGGTCGTTGTGTGACAGGCACATGTTCCTTCAACCTGTCCTGACCTACCTTGACCCCTACACGACCTGTTGGTCCACCAGACTTGAGTCTCCTTGACCCAGTCTGGTTTCCCTTGACGGTGTCGCCAACTAACTCGACGGACCTTAGTTCCATCGAATTTTCGCCGGTTCGGCCACCTGACCTACCAGATTCACCAATTTTTCACGTTTAACGCCCGCCGGCGGTTCAGGTACAAGCCTCCCCGACTTGTCCTGCTTTCCCTTGGTGGGTGGCTTTTCCACCGTCGTTGGAGCACGCTCCCCTGAGCGTACTCTCGCCGGGACAGACAGTGTGTTTACTGTCTGCCCTTCATCGGTGGACCGCCTTCGGGAGCCCTCTCGAAGCTCCCGCTGGCGTTTCCCGACGGCTGCTGCTTCTTCTCTTTGTTGTTCTCCTTTTCGCTGCTGCAGTCGCGCGGTTTGGTCGCCTCGACCACGCGCGCGAGTGTGTGACCGTCCGGCCTAGCCAGCGACTGATAACTCTTCCCGTTACTCGTTGACGTCTTCTGCTTCGGCTTTGGGCAATCATTTGCGTAGTGAGGTCCTCCGCAGTTGTAGCACTTCGGAGTAAATGCTACTCTGCCTCCTGCTGGAGCCTCATTTCTCCTCTGGTACCTTCCTTCGCTTGTGACAACTCTTCGAGTTGTCTCTTGTCGCGATTGGTGCTCATTAGTTCTTTCTTGGGGTCTAGCCTCACTAGAACTGACTAGCAGCTCGTTGTCGAACCTCTCCTGGAGCCTGTTGGTAAAGAACGCCCAATCCAGGGTCATGTTGTTGTATGGTCCGAACCATGCAGCTGCTGCACCCTTCAGTCATTGTCCAGCGGTGTTAACCCATACTGAAGGGTGAAGGTCGCTCATCTGTTCTTCTGCCTTCCTGCAGAAGTCAGCTGGATCTTCGTGATCCAATCCGCTGAATGTTGGGGGCGGTCTCTGATTCTGCTTCGTCGGCCTTGGATGTTTGTCCCTTTCTCGGAACCTGGGGTCATCCATGTTCAACGCATCGTGTAGATCGCGAAACGCTGGATTTAAGTGCGATCTGATTCTATCGAACGTGCTTTCTGCATGTTCTCTCATATACACGTCCACATATTGCGTATCCAGGTCTAGATCTCTGTACATGAATCTGTTGGGTATATAGTAAGGTGCATTTATAGCGGCCCTTACGCTCCCATTCATAAATGATTGGATCTTCTTTCTGTATGTCTGCGCACACTGGCCCCAGGCAGTGCATGCATACAGTATTATTGGCATAATACTGCATTTGTTTGTCCACGGAATCTCTTGTCCGTTGAAGATGACGTTGCCTTCCGGTTGTACGAACCTGCGAGTGAACAGTATCGCCTGACTCTTGTCAGGGTTGATACTGATCTTCCACAGGTTAGCCCACTCCTCCAATCTGTTTGCCTGTTGTTGTAGGTGTCCTATATATATTGTATCCTGGGATTCGGTAGCTCTTTTCGCTTCTTATCCGTGTCTCCTGGAGTGCCATGACGTCTATGTCCAGACGCGATAGCATTTCCAGTAGCTCGTTTCTTTTGTCTGTGAAACCGTTTATGTTCCACGATCCTACAAGTAGTCTATCCGGGACTCGTGCAGGCATTACTGTCGCCCGGGTGCTTGTGTTAGGGCGGCTAAGACCGCTTGCGCGATCTTTTGCTGCTCCGTCGTTAGATGGCCTAGGATTTTTACCAGCTCGTTACCTCCGGCTTGTTGCGCCTTCGGTGCTGGTTTCTTTTGGGCTGGCTGCTGTCGGGGCCTCTGACTCTCCGCTAGTCGAGGCCTGTTTCCTGCTGTGTGTGTTGTTTTTGGTTTGGGGAACATCCTGCATCCCCTGTAACTAGCCGCGCCCAGACAGTTTGCGCATTTGGCTGGCGTTTCCTTCAGTTTTTGGAACTCTCTGGTTTCGTGCTGCTCTCCACACTTTACGCAACGCCCAGTTGCGTGGCAGCACCTCTGTGCGTTCCCGAAGTACTGGCATCGGTGGCACTGTCTTACCACTCCTTTGTTTATTCTTTGCGGCTCCGCCCGCACGATTAGGTTGACGCACGTTCTCAGTGCGGAGATCTTCTCTTGGTTTTTGTGGACCTTCACCAAGAAAAGTGGCAGTATTTGTTCGGTACGTCTCGATCTCATTCTATGGCATTCGATCACGTCGAAACCCTGTCTTTTTAGGTTTTCTGCCACATCTGTTTCTTCCACGTTTTCAGGGATCCCCCGTATGACCGCGTGGAGCGGTACATCTTTTTTAAGGGTGTAGGTGTGGAATTCTAGGCGGAATTCCTCTATGAATTTCGTGGCTTTGCGCCATTCATCCTCATTGTTGGTGTGGATGTAAATTCCATCCCTTGTCAGTCTTGCCTTGTTGTCTGCCGTTCCTGACTCCTATCTCACGTCAACTTCTTCAAATAGTTTATCGCTGTGGCAATTACTCTTATGAATCCACGAAGATTTCTGGCGTCGATGGAAAATTGAGTATTTGCACACATTACATCAACGTAGCAAGTGGATTAAACCGATGACTCCGGGTACATTAGTTTTGATAGAAGATGTTACGCCACCACTCCAGTGAACTTTAGGTTGAATCACCACTTTCAAACCAGGTAGTGACGGAATTTCTCGTGTTGCCGTGGTCAAAACAAAAACATTAACACGACCTTTGGTCGAATTGTGTCCTCTACCCATTGAGGAAACGAATTGAGTGAAATTCTTATCTTTTTCAGCTTGAATATATTCAGTATTTTTATATGAATAATGATTAGTTTCAGAAAATTATAATTTTGTTTCGGATTGGAAAATGCATATTAAATCATGCATTTTGGGGGGTCGGTAATGTTGCGTCTTTATTTGTAATTTTCTACTGTTATTAGTATTATCATTGTTGCCATGGAGCAACTCCTGAGGACGCATGCTCAAGACTCGATTGGAGTATGCTTATCCATCTAAACCATATCGATATAGACCTACCTGCGATCTCATGCTACGTACAAGAATCGTGAATTGCTATTTTTTCGCTAATTACTTATTTTGCCGTGTGTGCCATCTTCGACTGTTTGGTAACTCAGTTAAACTTCCCGTTATGTTGTGCAATCCAGCCCAGATAGCAAAAGATATTCCAAGAATATTATATTCAGTAAAATAAATGATCGAGCCTATTTGTGAAATATAGGAACATATCATTATTTATTTTCGACTAGTATGAATCAAGGGAAACACAGCGAAAGCCTCACCATAAGGTATACGAACGAGTTTATGTAGTATATCCTTTGTAGACCAATATTTGATGGTACTCAAATCCTGAACACAAAAAATGTCTAATGAAGATGATAGTATGGGTAGATGAGAAAAATCAGATTTTTTCATGTACTCCTGTCCAATAACAACATAGTCATTTAATACTGAAGAAAATGCAATATTTTTAATTTCAATGATTGTACCATCAATCAAATAGCAACATTAATCTTTGGGACTGCATGACAGCTTAAAATTTGAAAAAACAATAGTTTTATACTCTGGACCAGAACATCCTTCAATCAATGGGCCATCACAGTGTTGTTTGAATAAACTAAAAGGCATTGATTCCTGGGGGGTTTTATTTTTTTTTAGAAGAGTATATCAACTCATGATATCTACGGACAATCTGTTGCAATGGCTTATCATGTTTTCTGATCAATGTTCCTAAATAGTGTAGAAAGTTTTCACTTTCGAAATTACTGAAATTGTCAAGAACACCATATTTTCTAACATCATCAACCAAATGAAGTAAATTATGAAAATTATGAGTTAACAAATGAGATCCATAAATTTCTTTGGTACTTTTTACAAATAAATTGAGTAAATTTTCAGCAAAATTAATATATGTGATACAGTATTTTTCACTTAGAAGTATTCTAATTGAAATTGATAAAATTAAAAAATGTTGGTATTTTTTTTTGGAAGAGAATTTTTCA